>CM067216.1:72106506-72306505 GCA_034190945.1 Octodonta nipae | reverse complement strand
ACTACATGGGCTTTACATTGAAAATATAACGAAATGCACCTGTTTAATTTCATAAAGTTTTGTGCATTTATACGTTTTTTATAACATAATTTTAAAATATCGATGCCATTCTGTATTTGGCAAATATCGGCTTAGTTTTAATGGACCATAAAGTAAACACCTTTTTTTTTTCACTTAAAAATATGTATTAAATTCTAAAACTATTTATTTTATCTGGACTAAGTTCAAACTGAAAATTCAACATCTTTATGTGCATAATTTGCATTTTTAAATTAGTGTACATGGTATACAAAGCTAGTAGCTAGATATATCTATGTGTCTTTATTAAAAATTATAATGCTCTCTATTTAGAAAATTTTAAATTGTATTATTAAAAGAATAATAAATTTATAAGTAAAGGATATTTTCACCCAAAGAACAGTATTTTAGAATAAAACATTTTTTAAAAAATGTAACGCACAAGTATTAGTAAAAAGTTGAAAATAATTATAACGAAATATAACTCTAGACAGTAAATACAGTAAACAATACATTCAATGTGGTTAGGTCCCTACACACAAAGTAAATATTTAAACATTAAAAGGTGCTCATTCTGTACAAATTAATTACCTACCTATCTAGTATATTTTTTATTTATGTTAAACCAGTCAACAACATATTTGAAGTTACTTAACTTGCAGCAAATCATAGAAGATTATCATACATTTCAATGATTTAATTTTGGGTGTCAATTCTGTCAATTAATTTGAAAATTGATTATTTTTGTATTTATTGTGACACTTCTAGTACCTATATTATATACTTCTAAAAATCTATCGGTCCTCATCACTAAACAAACTATAGTCCAATATCTTCGTTAATTAAAAATATTATTTATGAAAAAATACTATTTTAAGTTCTAACAGGAATTAGTAATAAAATTGGAACAAGTTTGTTTCTTTTACATTAAATTAAAAATGATTTACTGAAGTAATTTTGACCATTTCCACTTATCTCCAACTGCTAAATTCAAATTCAAACGAAAGCTGAACTAAACATACTTCGATAGACTTCGGAGAGCGGAGTGGGTTAGAAATCAAGTCGAACCTTAGATCATTTACCATCTAGATATAGCCTGTTAAGCATAAAATCATGGCAACGCTAGAAAGAGAGGGCAATAGAGACAGTAAAAGGCTATTTCACTTAGTGGTGGATGGTCGGTGGAAGCAGCTCCCAACCGAGTGAAATAGCCTCTTGCCCTCTCTATTGCCCTCTCACTCCTTAGTCTTACCACGACATTTGTGCACTGCAGGCTATCTCTAGAAAGTAAATGCTCTAAGGGTCAAACCGCATAATTCTTAGAGCTTTTACGTATATTTGCTCTAAGGTATGATCGAACTAAAAATCCTTGCTTCAGAGCAAGAACCATTTGAATCGATTCAGAACCAATAACTGCTTACCGCGAACACCGAACTCAAGACTACTGTAACCCAGATCATCAAATTTTATAACAATAGATTTGGTTCACAATACAATTCTACGTTGCTACTGTTACCGGCTGTTATCGTCTATAGGACGATGTTTCGTTTGGGATTCGTTCACTTAGTTCTAAATCGGTTCATTTTCGGTAATTTTGTTCCGCGAACGGCGTTTTCAGAAAATTACGGTAATATTACCGTTGAATCGATTCAGAACTGCTTCCGCGAAAACCCCTACTAGTAGGGGTTTTCGCGGAAGCAGTTCTGAATCGGTGAATTTTGTGAAAATGCCGTTCGCGGAATAAAATTACTGAAAATGAACCGATTTA
Organism: Octodonta nipae; assembly: GCA_034190945.1. Lineage (NCBI taxonomy): Eukaryota > Metazoa > Arthropoda > Insecta > Coleoptera > Chrysomelidae > Octodonta > Octodonta nipae. Next base: position 72,304,719 of record CM067216.1, on the reverse strand, counting down.
GAACTAAGTGAACGAATCCCAAATGAAACATCGTCCTATAGACGATAACAGCCGGTAACAATAGCAAAGTAGAATTGTATTGGGAACCAAATCTATTGTTATAAAATTTGGTGATCTGTGTTACAGTAGTCTTGAGTTCGGTGTTCGCGGTAAGCAGTTATTGGTTCTGAATCGATTCTGAATCAATTCAAATGGTTCTTGCTCTGAAGCAAGGATTTTTAGTTCGATCATACCTTAGAGCATATATACGTAAAAGCTCTAAGAATTATGCGCTTCGACCTGATTTCTAACCCACTCGGCTCTCCGAAGTCTATCGAAGTATGTTTAGTTCAGCTTTCGTTTGAATTTGAATTTAGCAGTTGGAGATAAGTGGAAATAGCCAAAATTCCTTCTGTAAATTATTTTTAATTTAATGTAGAAGGAATAAAATTGTTCCAATTTTATTACCAATTCCTTTTAGAAGTTAAAATATTATTTGTTAATAAATAATATTTTTAATTAACAAAGATATTGGACTAGAGTTTGTTTAGTAATGAGGACTGATGGATTTTTAGAAGTATATAATGTAGGTACTAGAAGTGTCACAATAAATACAAAAATAATCAATTTTCAAATTAATTGACAGAATTGATACCCAAAATTAAATCATTGAAATGTATTATAATCTTTTATGATTTGCTGCAAGTTAAGTCACTTCAAATATGTTGTTGACTGGTTTAACATAAATAAAAAATATACTAGATAGGTAGGTAATTAATTTGTACAGAATAAGCACCTTTTAATGTTTAAATTTTTTACTTTGTGTGTAGGGACCTAACCACATTGAATGTGTTATTTACTGTATTTACTGTCTAGAGTTATATAACTAATAATAAAATAAAAATAATTATAACGAAATATATATTTCGTTATAATTATTTGCAACTTTTTAGTTATACTTGGAAAGTCCGTTACATTTTCTTAAAAATGTTTTATTCTAAAATACTGTTCGTTGGTTGAAAATATCCTTTGCTATAAATTTATTTTTTTAATAATACAATTTAAAATTTTCTAAATAGAATAAAGAACTTTTTTAATTGGAAAAAACTGTTTACAAACTAATTTAAAAATGCACATAAAATTATATACCAATGCACATAAAGATTAGAATAAAGGGGTTGGGGTAATTTTCAGTTGAAGCAAATGAGATCTTAATTATAAGTATTTTCATTAACATCTAAAGGCAGATATATCAGACTTTAATATAGCATATTTTTAAATGAATGTAAAATTTCAAAAAGGGGCAATTGTTTACTTTATGAAAATAATAGGTCCATTTAGTTTCGTTTTCAAAGTCGAATTTTACAGCCGATATAGTAGCTTGCCAAATGTTCAAAGACCGATATGTTAGAATTGGGCATAGATGATTTTACATGTAATCGTGATATAAAAAACCTATAAATGCGCATTTAGTCTTTATGAAATTAAACAGGTGCATTTTGTAATATTTTCAAAATGCAAAGTTTGCTAAATACTGAATGTCGGATACGTAAAAATTTGAAATAGAATACTTTTTGAAAGAAATGAAATAATTGCAATTTTAAAGAAATGCTCATTTACATTTTCTCAAAATAAAGATGTGCATTTCATTACATTTGCAAAAAGTTTGATTTTACAGGCCATATAGCTTGTTGAATATTGCAGGTATAATAAATACCGAAAAAAATTGAACCTATAAATTTAACACAGAATATTTTTGAAATAACTGCCAAAATCAAAATTTTAGAGAAATGCATATTTAGATTTTATCAGAATAAAGATGTGCATTTTATTACATTTGCAAAAAGGTTAATTTTACAGCCCTTGTAGCTTGCTAATTATTGTATAACATATACCAAAATATTCTCAGATTTTTTGTCGGATGTCGGCTACTTTTATGGTCGTAATATTTATAGGGTCAGTAATTTTGAAAAGTATTTTTTAGCTATAATTATGGTCTATATGCCCTTTTGTGGAGTCATTAGTGTTAAATTTCTAGACAAATAAATATAAGATTCCAAAAAATTTACAGATTTTCATGCGCACCGTTTAGTCCATAGAAATTAACCACAAAATGATTTTTACAGATGACATGAAACAAAACACTATGTGAACTCCGGTGATCCGATTTAGGGACAGAACAAAAATAGAATTAAAAATAATGAACCGATTCTGAATCGATTCAGAACTGCTTCCGCGAAAACCCCTATGGTGACGTCACTTGGCTGCATCAACCAATCATTCTATTGTAATGTATGGTAAATATCTATGGGATAAGCTGCGACTATCATTTTTGTAGGTTATGTAAATAGGTATATCAGTCCCCGTTATCCAATTACGACGCACAGAGAGGCACGGTGCGTACCTTAAAACATAAAAATTGAAGGTGCCTGTACAACAAAGCACACTGTGCTTGTGTAAATGGCGACAAATGGAACGTGCTTTAGTTCTTCAAATACTATGGAGTGTAGAGTGAAAGGAGGACAAACTTATATGGGAATAAAAATGAAAAAGTGTCCAGCGGACAGTTTCAAATAAGAAGTTCAAGAAATGACCAGAATGGCGCAAGTGTGACCACAGGGTATGTTATGAAGTTAATTGTCAACGGATTGAAATACACAAATCCTACATTTAGAAGTGAAGCGGCTGAAAAAGTGAGAATGATGTAAAATTATTAGTAAAAATCGTAAATAAAACGTAGAAAATCTGTTATGTGAACTTCTCTTTGTAAATGGTTGTCTCCGTTTTTTGTAATCTCTGCAAGTGATGAGATTATAGTGTGTTAATTGTGATATAAATTAATAAGCGTGTGCCCCAGTTTTGACTTTTTATAAAACGGAGTGATTTTATAATTGTAATTTTCTTATAAAACTTTTTGAAACAGTTAAACATTGGGAAAAATTTGTATATTTGTAATATTTTTATACTTATTAACAAATAGAAATTAGATGTAAATAAAAATTATTTATTTTACATTCTTGTGTAGTTGGTGTTTCTAGTTCCTTGTGCACCTTTCTCTGGATAAAAGGTAATTAACAATTCTTTTCATCACTGAATAAACTGCTATAATTAAGTTATCTCTTCTGTTATCATTATGGAACAAATTTCACTTGCATTTTATGCTAGAATAGTTTCTTTTTCAATGATTCTAACATTTTCACACAGTGGTTTTCCATACATTTTTTCTTGTCTCCATTAACTACAATTAAATGACTATTTTTTGGCATCTTTCTGCTGTAGGTCTATTTTAAATATTGGAAAAATATCTTCAGAAATTTGTTAAAGTTCTCGAGTTGATGGATAATGCCATAATCAGTTTAGTAATTATATAATAATGGGTTCTTCAGAGTTTAATTTGTGTAGGATATTTATCTCGACTCCTAAAAAAATTTACAAATAAAATTTTGCTTGCTAGTCATTATTATCTATGTACAATGTATTTCATTGACTTAATACATTTATTAATATTAAATACAAATTTTACCAATCATTTTAAATCTGGTTGTTTAACTATGATGTTTAAATTTGCAATTTTTGGATGTGTACTTACTTTACAACACATTTTCAAAAAAAATTCTTGATAGGTTCTGTTCTAACTACATAAACTCTTCTTTCCTATTAATAATTAACCAATCTTGAGCGTCAGTTTTTGGTTTTAATGTTAGCTCTCAGGCATGTAACAAAACCATCTTTTCTTGTTTATCCACAAAGTTTTTGTTGCTTTATTTCGCAGATCATATGAAGAGAATATTTTGTGGGAATATAATTAACTGAAAATAATTTTCAATTTAATCAGGTCAATAATACTACATTTATAATTAATAAATAAAAACTTTACAGCATTTATTTTTAGAAATACTTACTTTTCATTATAAAAAAACATATTATAATCTGCTGTTGTAATTTGTAAAATGTATAGGTTAGAATTTTGAATTGTCTTTTAAATGTTGTTCTACGAACAAATTACCCCGTCGTCCCAGTGGCGCCCCCAAATTGATACCCTTTTGTGGACACTTTTTGATACACAGAGTGTGTCCTCCTTTTACTCAACACTCCATATCAAATACATTACAAATGTCATTAATGAAAAAAGTTATCACAAAATAGGGAAACATATCACATTTAAATAAATTACTGCACTTTTAAATTTATTATAAATAACTTTTTTTGCAGAATCACTGAAATACACAATGTGGTGTTGTCACTTGACTGTATATCACCTCACTCTATGGCTATATATTAGTCTATGACCTCTTGCACATCCGATACACACAAATTTTTCTTGTGCGTCTCTGTGCGCACACCGTGTCATGCTGGAGTACTAATGGAGCAGTGAAGACTGGCGCACTGTGTCACACAGTGCCAGTCTTCACTGCCTGTGTATGTAATTGGAAAGCAACCACCACAGATCATACAAAGCAAAGCCACCACGTGGCCACCACACAGTGTGCTATTGTATGATCTGTGGTGTGCTATGCTGTGTGTGATGCTGTGTAGGCACAGAGAACGCACTGTGCCTCTCCGTGCGTCGTAACTGGAAAACGGCCAGTATATCACTGAGGTATATTTTTACAAAAATGTCAACCTTAAAAACTGGAAAATGCTATTTGTGAACATAAAAAATATAAATATTAATATTATACACAATGTTTAATCGGCTGTTAAGATTAAGACATTTATCTAAATATAGAGCGAACGTTAATTACTACTGTGGTAAAACAAAAAAATTAAGTACATCATTAGGTACTTTATAGAATCAGAAAATATAATTTTATAAGCACTAAACCTGATATTTTTTAGCTAGATATGCTGGAGAGTATGAAATGCAGGACCCCAAATCTGAAGATGAAATGTAAAATTTTGAATCCTTTTTATTTATATAACCAAATGTAGTAAATGTTTTAATTTTAGAATAAATATAACTGTGATAACAAAAGATGGAAAGAAAATACCAATTAGAGGAAAAGTGGGTGATAATTTACTATACTTAGCCCATAGATATGAAATTCCAATGGAAGGTGCATGTGAAGCATCATTAGCATGTACAACATGTCATGTATATGTTAGAAGTGTACACTTAGAAAAATTACCTGAAGCTAGCGAGACAGAAGAGGATCTTCTAGATATGGCTCCTTTTTTAAAAGAAAACTCTAGATTAGGATGCCAGATAATACTCTCAAAGGATCTTGAAGGTTTAGAAGTAGAGTTACCGAAAGCAACAAGGAACTTCTATGTTGATGGTCATACACCTAAACCTCATTAAATATTATCATTTAGAGATTTCAAGACAAGTGTTGACATCAGAGATTGGGTATTAGATCTATAATATGTATGAAACCCCAAAAACAAGAAATTTTTATTTAATTTCATAAAATGTAGTTTTATTTTTGAAACATTAATTATTTATTCATTCTTGAGAATTTGCAAATAATGATTTCTGGGGATAGATATTGGATTTTGCTTGTGTTATACATCACCCAGGGTATTGGTTGCTTACAGAAGGTTAACAATATTTATAATTTTTATTTACTTAATTTTCACCAGTTCTGATAAAGGAAATAGTGTTGCTTTAGATACACTACATCAGAAAACTAACTCCTTTCTAAATACATCCAAATTTTATAACCTTAAATAAGTTCCTATCTATAAATACCAACTTCAAATTTAAAAACACCCTTAAAGACATCATTTTCCTATTCAATGACTTTATTTCTCAGCCCCAGCCTCTAAAAATTCCAAGTTGCTTCTTGGTGTCTTGACACAATACACCAAATTTACCCCCACATACAGTATCAAGAATTCCATTGATCTAGTTTCACAGATCCAAAAAATCGCTCTTCCCAATAATGACAAACTCCTCTCATTTGAAGTGGTTAATCTATTTCCCAGCATACCACATGCCGAATGTATTATAAACCTAATAGACAAGAATAATAGCAATCCTATAATTAAAAATGAAATAGTTTCTCTCTATATCTGTGTCTCCACCAAAACTACTTCCAATTTAACAACAATATCCACAACAGTTCTCAAGGCCTAACTATGGGCAACCCTTTAAGTCCCCTTCTATCTGAAATATTTATGGACCATTAAGAAATGCTAATTTTCAAACACAATCTCAGTAACAAAATCCTGTATTGTTATCGATATGTCGATGATATTAATTGCTTGCATCGACAATTACAGTTATTATACAACTACTTAAACCAACTACACCCCAACATAAAAGTCACACTCGAAACAGAAACAGCTAACACACTAGCATTTATCATAAACCATCACACTCTGATCTTACCATCCACAAAAGTTCACACCACCCCATATAACATAAACTTGCTGCATATCACTGTATGAACTGGAAAGAATCAAACTTATGACTATCAACAATGGATACACCACTCAACTTATTGACAACTTATAAAATAGAAAATTAAAGAAAATTGCTATAAAAGAAATGTAGTCCACTGACCCCAATCCCATATCTAAATTTACCATATTCTCACATTCAATGGAACCCCTTACAAAAAATCTCCCATTTCTACAGAACAGGAACATACATACAGCCTTTTCAACAAACAACAATTTCTAAATGGATTCGGCCGATACTTGTAGGAAATTCATTATAATAATTAACTGATCCTACAATTGGAATATCGACAATTTACGTTCTTTAAACAACTGTCCGACGCGTTTCGACTAATGTGTTTGTCAAGGAACTAGACTAACTGGGTATTTCTTGAAGAAGTTGGATTTATATTCAACGAGTGATAAAGTATATTGTAGTATGAGTTAATTATTAAACAACAATTTATCTAGACATAAAATAATAACAAAGATAAGACAGAAAAATTCTAACTCCAGTGTCTATAGGTTGAACTGTGGACTCCCACTTCTACATTAGTCACACTGATCTTTCAATTCAAGATGGCGCGAACACACTAAAGCTTTTGAAGATCAACAACACAATAAATTTACATTTGCAGTCTACTTATTAAAAGAAAACCATAGACCTCATAATACATTCGAAATTTTACATCTACAAAAGAAAAGTAAAAAAAATTATCTTCTTGAATCCCTCGAAATCAAGAAAAACAAAAATTTTCCGAATCTCTTAAATGATCAAACTGATATTAATCCGTCTCCCTTACTTTATCTCAACATCCATTTCTAAATAATATATTATCCACAACTGTTGTTACCAATGTTTCATAAATGACCTACATAACACCCCACTTCCTCTGAAATTGCATAGGTTGCCATATCACTGGAAATTCCCCACAATTAAGAAGAGACCTTATTATATTACCCTACCATTAGTTATGTAGAAATATAATTTTAGCATTTATTGTGTGTACGATTTCTCAAGAAGCCAGCAAACTTGGCTAAACATCCAAATAAAAGTAAATAAAAAGTGTTTGGTATTTTTAAGTAAAATTTATAAATGTATGTATTTTAGATGTTTTTCCAAATACAAATTCAATGCATATTTCAGAAAAACACTGATAATTGTAATAACTGAAGCAAAAGACCCAGAACCACCTTTAATTTTCATTTAAACTTTCTAACTAAACCAAAATTCAATAACACTGTTAAATTGGTTGAATTCCAAATGCCATAGATTAGATGTTAGATAAAGAAACTGTTTGAATATACCCATAAAACTAAACTTTTTGACGATGGCAGAGCATACTAGCCTTATCTTTAGATTAATATACAATATGTGAATTGATACAAAATGATTGTTAATAAGTACCCACTTTTAAAGCATTTAGAAAAATCTCACTGATTTCATAAAATGTGCTCCATTCTGCATTTATGTTATGGTACATTGTAGGGTATTAATTATTGAGACACAGGTAATCCAACAGAATATATTGAGTTTACCTCCCACTTGTTGCTAAATACAGGTTAATAGTGGGATATTCAACATTTAATAACCTATGACAAATTATATATTGGTATTACTTTGTATAGAACTTTCTCTTGATCTTATTTTAAAAGAAACCACTTTTGTCAACAGTACTTTTGAAGCATTAACTTTCTGTAATTCTCAGTTATAATGTGAAAATATTAGTGATGTTCTCAAGAATATTGGAGATACACAGGGAATTCTTTTCACAGAATTTGAAGTCACTTTGTTTTTTTTTCAGGTTTGACTTGTTGTAGACGCACTCTGTAAATATATTCATGCATCTCATTTCGGGATATTTTAGTAATTTCAAATATTGTGTAGCCACTTTTGTTGAATTGAATCTTTTTATTGCAGACCAAGCTTAACATTTTTTATAAAGATAGTATACATCTCTGCACATTTAATCTTTTAGTTTTTAGTGTCTGCTATTAATATTCACAATTTGTTTACACTTTCTAAGCTATGGCATGGGATTTATCATTTTTATTTTTCGAAAATTCAATTTATGATCTGTTCCAGGTTTCACAAACCTTTAAATATAAGACAATATTTCTGGGTGAGACATAAAAGTGATTATGCTACTCTTAAATGATTGAATTATTGGAAAATTCAAATTCCAAAAAATTATGGATACCTATGTCATTGAATATATATTTAAATGAAGAATGTATGTAATGACATCTAGATATCTAAATTTCAGGACTAAAACATTCATAAAATTTATAACGTAACAATGAATTATGTGTGCATGGAAAGTATTAGGTACCTGTTGTGGCTGGTGCTGAACTGCTCCCTTAAAGTTTCCATGTGGCCATTATATATTTAGATAAGTATAGTAAAGTTGCCATATTGAGTAAAATATGGTAATCTAGATGAGCGCCATACAACTGGCAATGCCAAATCGGCAAAAATTAATAAAATATACCTCAGAATTTGTTGCTAATTAGTTGCTGACAAATTGATTTTGTTGCTTGAACCGATCTCGACAAATCGACAACATTACTAGCTTTATGTAAAGGTAGCAGGAAAATTTATTGCTAATCTGATTTTGTTGCTGTAACCGAGCTCGAGATATCGACAACGTAAAGGTAGCAGCAAAATTGCTAAAAATCCAAAAAACAACTAGACCAAAATTACCTAGTTGCTAATTTGTTGCTATAAAACACCCATAAAGAAATTCAAAAATGGTTTTCATATTTGAAGGGATCTCAAGAAATTCACAATACTAGCTTTATGTACCTACAGGTAGGCAGAAAAATACCTTAACATGAGGTAATCAAAAAACAAATACACCAAAATTTGTTATGGTAAGACCCCACCTAAAAAACAATTTTATTAAAACTATATTAAAATTTATAATGGCCATGTTATCTTAACACTTGATTATTCCCCAGAATATATGAAAAAGATAATTTTGTTACTCATAATATTAATGATTTTCTTATACCTGGAGAGTCGGCAACAAAATATATAATCAGAAATAAAATGAATTGCTGACCGGTATCGACTTAAACCGGCCATGAACGATTTATTTATTGCTACTTTTGCAATTACACCCACTCTTTAAGAATCAGCAATAATAAATTTCGACCTAAAGCTTGTTTTTCCTGAAACTCCTAGCAGCGGTTCCAAACGAAATTAAAATTAGTCGCAAGGGTTTTTAACCACCGTTAACTTGTCATTGTCAGTTATTTTTTGACGGGTTTTAATGTTAGACCTCCCATTATATATTTTTAAAGCTATGCAGAGTTACCCAAGAAAGTACCAGCTGGTTTTAAATCTTTTAAATTTTAAACACGTTCGCCAACTTGTTTTTAAAACTAATTTTAAAAGTATGAAGTCAGCAGACTGATTGCATCAATTCTCTCTATAAATAAGTCAAATTTAATAAAAATTGGTTCTTAAATAAAATAGTTGTAACATGAAAATAAAATTCTTTTTTTTGACATCCCTATATATATTGATTTACTTGTTTATTGTTGTTTACCCTATTGTAATTATATATGTAAATGTCTGATTTTAAAAAGTGATTGCAAACAATTATTTCTTAAAATATACCGTTATTCATAGGCGTAACGATCGGGGAGGGGGGCAGGTATATTTCTAAAAAATATATTTTTTTGGTGGGGTCTTACAGCAACAGATTAGCAACAAATTTTGGTATATTTGATTTTTATATTATTCATACTTAGCATTGTCGTCGATTTCTCGAGATCGGTTCGAGTAACAAAAATCATTTGTTAGCAACTAATTAGCAAGACACTAACAGCAAATTATGAGATATGTTTTTTTAAATTTTACCGATTTGGCACTGTCACTTTTATGGACCTCTAATCTAGAAATACTTCCGTTGTTAGCACAACTAGTGTACTAATAAGATAGTATACTCTTCATGCAGCCATTTTGGAGCCTTTTTTCATTTTTGCCATAGGTTTACAATGCATTTAGGCTCCACTTTAAGTATGTATTAACAATTTGTTGATAAATATTGGCAAGTGAAAAATCAAATTAACTGTATACGTACTCAATAAGATTTTCTTTAAAATTGAGTTTCACACAAATGGAAAAAAATTACTTGTTCAATCTTTGTTACCTATTAACAAACCAAATGAAGCACTTGGTCACTAATTTCACCCTGTCTCATATTTTGAACCTATTTCTCACGTCTACGATCATCCGTGATAACTTCACCCTTTAGAACGGAAGACACATCCAACACAATAAAGCACCTCCATAACTGGAAAGCACCAGGACCAGATGGTGTGCAAAATTACTGGATAAAGAAACTGTACGCTATCCATGAAACACTAACAGCCCTTATAAATGACATAATTACCCATCCACAAAAGATGCCTAGTTTCCTTACGCATGGTGCTACATACCTCTTACCAAAGGACAACCTATGTACACAGGACCCAGCAAAGGAGCAATAAATCAACCTTATATCGTGCATTAATCATCGCATTTTCAACCATTGTGAGCTGAACAACATAATTACTCAACAACAAAAGAGATGCGGGAAAAATTCGAAGGGGTGTAAAGAACAACTAATAATTGATCCGTTGTCTGCAATCAAGCCCATGCCAAACGACGAAATCTCTACATGGCATATGTGAACTACAAAAAGGTCTTTAATTCAGTTCCACATGATTGGTTCATTAAGGCACTCAAAACTCTTTAAAGTGATAATTATTAGAAACCTGGCAAACCAAAATCTCACCGAAGGAAGCCGACTGTTCGATACAAACTGACCCCATTCCAATCAGGAGACGTATTTTCCAGAGAGACTCTCTTAGCCCGCTATGGTTCTGCCTTGCCATGTACCCTCTCTCAAATAAACTGAACTCGACTAACTTTGGGTTCAATGTCAAGTTTCTCTAGTACAATTTGGCTTAGACAAATGCCGAATTATTAATATAGTTAAAGGCAAAATACAGTAGGGGCACTACGAAATGGGAGATGGCACCTCAATTAATCTATGGCGGAAGGTCATACTTATAAATACTTTGGAATAAAACAGGCTCAACATATTGATCACTCCACCATAAAAAAGGACCTAACGACAGAAATCTATAGAAGGGTTAGACGACTGTTGAAAACCCAACTTAATAGTAAAAATCTGTCTCAGGCTATTAACACCTACGCTCTGTCGAACGTACAACTTTGCCACAGTATGAAGGACGAAGAGGATTGGCAGATATAAGCAAACTCATAGATCAACAAATTTCTAATTTGCGTAGTCATTTCCAGAAACTTGCAGAATATTCTAATCGACACAGAGCCATATGTGTTGATGACTTAACACCACTATGACTGACAGAACAACACGTCCAATGACACCACCAGACAACTGATCAGAAACTGCTCAAATGGAAAGAGAAGCCCCTTCATGGAAGACGTATAAATGACGTCAACCAAACTTATGTCGACAGTGCAACGTCGAACTACTGGTTGATCTCTGGATCCTCTGGTCATATGTTTGCTGAAACGAAAGGCTTTATATTGGCAATCCAAGATAAAGTAATTCCAACTAAGAACTATCTAAAGTACATCGTTAAAGACCCTTCTATCAATAACGGCAGATGCAGATATGGTTGCCAAACATCCGAATCTATCCAGCATATCACAGGACGTTGTCGAGCGTTCGCTGCAACTGAATACAGAGAACGACTCGAAGCTGTGGCGAAAATTCTGCAGTAGGAAAATTCTACAATAGGAATTAGCATTGAAACTTGAACTATTAGTCGGTAAGAATATCATTCTGTACAGGGTGAGTTTTTTTATGATCAGTTGGGGATCTCGGAAACTAGCGGAGATAGAGCAATAGTTAAATTGGGAAAGATTTGCAGTTTTACTGGTCCAATTTAATGACACTTTCGGATTTTTATAAAAAGTCATGGCTTACTAGATATTTTGAAAAAACGAAATTCTGTCGATTTAGTCAAATCCCTCTAGCTCCTTTGTTTATGATTTTATAAAAAAGTGTAAATATCAAAATTGAAGGGAATTGAATCTCGAATATGATTGTCATGTCCTCGTTTGCGTGACAGCTCTCGTTTTCGAGATATGACACAAACTTATCTTTTTTTTTTAATGGAAACCATAGTTGGCTGTGACCTCAAAAAATCGGACATTTTTAGAGCTTTTCAACGATATAATACTCGATATAGTTATTCATAAAAATAACGGAGTTATGGATGCTTTTCTCTCTTATTTTCACTTTTAACGTAGGTAGCCATGAATAAGATTGTTTTCACTTTGACGTTTCCTCATTTGAGTAATTCCATTAGAAGTGCTGAACTGACAGTCCATATTGACACAAGTTTTCGTGATAAAATGGAATATTCTAACGAAGAAAAACTGAATATGGTGGAATGTTATATCATATGCCATAAAAATTCAGTTCGTGCAGCTGAGGAATACTTTCATAGATATTTTAATCGTCGTCAACCTGCTCTATGTATATTTAAGAGGCTTTACGATAGTTTACGCAGATATGGATCTTTTACTAAACCACCAAAGGAACGTAATCAAATTAACGAAGCAGCACAAATAAATGTTTTGGCAATGGTAAATCAAAATCTATCTACATCAACTCGTGAGATTGCGGCAGAAGCTGGCACATCTCAACGAACTGTAGTTAAGGTACTGAAAGCGCACAAGTTCCACCCGTACAAATTTTCAGTTTTTCAAACTTTGTATGCTGGTGACGAACATCGACGAATTTTGTTTTGTACATGGTTTAGAGACATGTGCCTTGACAATCCACAGTTTCCATTAAAGGTGTTTGTTGTGGTCAGATGAAACTAGATTTACTAACTGCTGTTCAATAGACACAATGAGCATATCTGGGCTAAAGAAAACCCTTTCCATGTAGAACAAAGACAACCCCAGATAAAATTTGGTTTTAATGTTTGTGTGGTATCATAGGGTCTACCATTCTGGGGCCTTTTATCTATGACGAATCACTTACTGGGGAGCGCTACTTGCATTTCTTGCAATACACTTTTCAAGATATGTTGCATAATTTGAATTGTTTAGAAATTGAGTGGTTCCAACATGATGGAGCACCTGCTCATAACTCGTTATTAGTGAGACAACACTTAGATCATATCTATCCAAACTCTTGGATAGGAAGAAATGGCCCACGCGAATGGCCACCCCGGTCTCCCGATTTGGCAGTTATAGACTTCTATTTATGGGGTGCGAGAAAAAAAAGTATACAAAAGAAAGTATGAGACAGTTAGTGAGCTAAGGGAGGCGGTATTACAAGCAATTGAAGAAATTAAAAGGCGGTCTGTGAGGAAAGCGGTAATGTCAATCTTAAAAAGATGCAATTTTTGTCTAAATAACAATGGTGGACTTTTCGAACATAAATTGTAACCATTATTATGTACTTTAATTTCTTAAATTTTTAGTAAGTACCGACTTATTTAGTTTTTTCGTTATATCTGATATACCTAATAAAAAAATCGTTCAATGCTTTTTAGAATAGTTATTAATAAATCAATCTCTTGCATGGCTAACTACGTTAAAAATGAAAATAAGAGAGAAAAGCATCCATAAGTTATGGATGCTTTTCTAAAAATAACGGAGTTATGGACCATAACTCCGTTATTTTTATGAATAACTATATCGATAATACTCGATCGTTGAGGTCATAGCCAACTATGGTTTTCATTCAAAAAAAAGTGTCATATCTCGAAAACGAGAGCTGTCACGCAAACGGGGACATGATAATCATGTTCGGGATACAATTCGTTCAATTTTGATATTTACACTTTTTTATAAAATCAAAAACAAAGGGGCTAGAGGGATTTGATTAAATCGACAGAATTTCGTTTTTTCAAAATATCTAGTAAGCCATAACTTTTTACAAAAATCCGAAAGTGTCATTAAATTGGGCTAGCAAAACTGCAAATCTTTCACAATTTAACCATTGCTCTATCTCCGCTAGTTTCCGAGATCCCCATACCCACACAGCATGAAATATCTGAAGAAATATTTCACTGAAATATTTCTGCAATATTCCTATGTCCACGACAAAACACCTACTGAAATATTTCATGAAATCTTAGAGAAACATTTCGTGAAATATTACACCAATATTTAATGAAATATTTCAGGAGAATTTTAGTCTTGAATATAGTAATATTTTGGAAAAAATTTCAATAGATACTTTAGACATAAAATATTTTAGCACTATTTTAACATATTTGACTCCAATATTTCTGAAATATTCGTATGCTCACGGCAAACAAATCTTTTGAAATATATCATGAAATATTACAGAATATTTCATGAAATATTTCAAAACGTTTTTGTAGCTAAAATACGAAGATTTCTGAAATATTTTAGGATACTTCAAAACAAACATCAAATATTATATAAATATTTTTAAATAGTTCACTAAAATACATTTAAACTATTTTTATATCTACAACAAAAGATCTTTTGAAATATATCATGAAATATGACAAAAAGATTTCATAAAATATTACAGGAATATTTCATGAATTATTTCAAATGGGGTTTTGTCGTGGACATAGCAATATTGCTGAAATATTTCAAGAAATATTTTGAAATGTTTCAAATCAAACCAGAAATATTGCATAAATATTTTAGAAATATTTCATGCTGTGTGGGTACTGATCATAAAAAAACTCACCCTGTATATACAAACCAGAATCTGTTTTAGAAAATAACAACTACAAGCTGTACTGGGACCGCACGAGACTGATGGGACTGTTGTTTACAATAGACCAGATATAGTTTTGGTAGATATAAGGTCTCTCGGAAAACAACTTTAATTGACATAGCAATCCCTAACAACAATAATATAAATATCAAGCAGGCTGAGAAAATAAGCAAATTCAGGGATTTGGAATTTCAAATAAAGACACAGTGGGACATGAACAACACACGAACTGTACCAATTGTTATGTCAACGACAGGCGTAGTCCCAAAACATCTTTTAAACAATTTAAAATACCTCGGTCTGGACGAACATCTTTACCAACCAATGCAAAACGCCGTCCTTTTAGGAACAGATCAGAAGGTCAGAAACTGCCGCCACGACTCCAACCACGGGCCTGATAACCTGGCAAGGGCTCCCACAGAGCTAAATCCTTTTGATATCCAGGATATCTGGAGTTTAGTGAATTTTCCCCTAAAGGTACGCTATGCGTGCCTTAGAGGGAGTATGCTGCCATACATTGTATGGTCAAGTCGGGGGATAAAAATTCTTTATTTTATACAAATGTTTATTTGTTCTGGTATATCTGAAGTATATCATAAGAACAGTAAAGGACCCAAGATAGATCCTTCTGGGTCACATGATACCATTCTTTTATAAGACGATAGTTCTGCTCCAATCCGCACACATTGCTGGCGATTCCACAGGTAAGATTTAAAAAACGATAACGCAATATTGTCTGCCCCATAATATTTTAATTTTGCACATAGTACATCATGATCTATTAGATCAAAGGTCTTTGAATATTCTAGAGATATTAAAACAGCAGCTAATTTTTTGTCAATCGCACGAATGATATCAGTTAAGTTTAAGAGGGCCGTAGTTGTACTGTGTTTATTTCGAAAACCTGATTTTAAAGCGCTGCATCGCTACAATTCCTGAATGCTCCCATTATGTCGATTACTTGCATAAAAAGCTACAAGTTGCATATAATTATTGTTTTGTTAACACATTTATGAAATGATCGTTGACTTCACCTGGTGTAAATATGTTGAAATTTAATATTCACGGCACGAAAACCATTGCATAGATTTTTCTCATTTCCATTTCTTTGAAGAGTAAGCAAATAAGCAGCTTTCTCCCTACATATTGATGCTAGAGCAAAATTCCTATGTTCTTTATTAAAACTTCCAATTGACTTTACTTTTATTTAGTTTAAATTTCCGTAACGCTTTATCTCGTTCAATTCACCCTATATTGCAACTATTGAATATGTTTCTGTGTATTGGCCACTATAAATTATTTGTCTGTCATTTTCCGAACCACCATGTACAACTATAATTCAACTCCACATAATGTTGTTACCGCCCGTATAAGTATTAATCCTCTGCACCCTATTGATTGACTGTTTCTATTTTTCTATTGTTAAATCACTCTGTATACCTATAATTTTATTTCGCTCCAAATGTAAGCAATTATTTAGGCTCCACACTATATAACATTTTTTTAAACCACCCTGTATAACTATAATTCTACTCCAACGTATATTTCAACCATCCTGTATATGCAATTGTTTCTTATCATTTTTTGAACCACCCTGTATAACTTTAATTCTATTCCACCTTATATTTCAACCATCCTATATATGCAACTGATATGTACCACCCAATATCACATTTATTTGTATATTTTGAACCCTCCTGTATACCTGTAATTTTACATAGCCCAATATTTCAACTGCGCACATTGCTTGCTGCTCGCTCACATAACAATTTTTCTTTTCCATATACTTATGGAATATTTTGTGCCATTTCACTCGACTGTAAGCCCCGTAAAATGCAAACTGTTACAAACACCCTGTACGATATACTTTCATGACAAATTTATTATTTTACAGTTTTTTTGCACATATTTTTCTGAATACAATTTAAAATATTCAAATTGATTGAGCCGTTTAAAAAAACTGTGTAGATTCATTGAATTACCGTTTTTTTTATTTTCTGGAAAACCATAAATCTTACATTATAGACAATTCTATGGTACCTTTCTGCAATATTCCTTAAATCATCAAAATTGCCCAAGCTGTTTTTGAATAATCACTGAGCATATCTGTGGTCTAGAGCATACTGCAGCCATATTCTGTAAGTCGTTTAATTATAACTTTATGATAGAATGGTAAATTATTAAAAGTTCTGTGACATTAATGAAGTAGTTGAAACTGAGCTGTGATCAGGGGCAGATCCAGGGTCAAGTTTCAGGACGGGCAATCTCATACAAATTTACCTATGTAGTGTGGGCTTCTGTAATTATAATTCCAAGGTTGTTGTATTAAAAATGGTGGATTTTCACTCTAAACTCACAAAAATGGCTTTATTTCGAGCTTGTAGATGTAAGAATTTGCATTCTATTGAGTTAAACTCAATGATCTTTTTTGGAGGTGATTGTCCCCCATTGACCCTCCCCTGAAATTGAGGCCCTTTTGAGTAAGAGATTCATTAGACACTCACCATGTGATGGTTGGGCATTATATAGGGAGGAACCACACACATTAATGCAAACACTGTTATATAGAAATCACTAATTTTCACTTTTGGAAAATGAATACTTATTAAAAACAATTTAAAAAATATATATATTTATTTCAGAAATCCTACATCTTGGTTAGGTTTGATTTTATTCAATGTATTTAATAATGTTTCATTTAGCCTTCCAGCTACTTTGTGCCCCAATTTTAAGCATTCAATCAATGTTAAAGGATGTAAAGAACCCGTCCCTGTCTGCAATACTGCACTGAATTTATTTCCAGATACTGAAACCACCATTGTTCCCACTGAACACTGTTCTTCAGCTTGGTTAGGATCAACAATACATTTCTCACCAATTTTGCAAACTGTAACCATTACTGGCGCATTTGTGACATCAAATTTATAACAGTCATAGAGCTCATCAGAGACAAGTATTTCAATGTTATTGCCATCCATATCAACTTTTTTAATAAGAGGTACCTGGGTATTCCAAAGTGCTGACTTGACAGCTAATGAAACTGCATCATATAAATTTCCACCACATTCAAGAATCAGTATATCAACAAAGAACTTCCAACATTTCCTTCCTTTAACTATACATAATTTGTTAAGGTCAAAGGCTGCTGGTGACTGGTATGCTGCAGTTAATGTGTTTGTTATTTGTACAGCCAAATTTTCACCACCTCTACCTTCAAAATCTGGTGTCGCATTTGCAGAACAGTCCACAAAAAACTCCAGTTTACCTTCATTTGGTCTTTCAAATATTGGTGTATCAACTTCAATTTTAACAGTGACAAGAACATCCGTATTTGCTAATCGAAGTCTAGCTGAACCAAAAGCATGTGTAACAATATCTGTCTCCAACTCCATGGGCCTATAATCTTCCCTGCCTCTGCCATCAATTCTAAAGTTTGCTTCAACTCCGTGCAATATAAACGTTTTTTCTGCTTCACAGTATGGCATATTTATTTATAAGGTGAACTAATTTTAATACATAAGACTTAAAAGGCAGAGTTTTTCTTTTAAATCATTTATATTTAACTTACCCTCAATAACCTCAAATAGTCAATATCTTCTTCTTCTAAAAGACATTGACGTTATATTACTTGGAGATACCTATTCAGAGTGAGTCTAAAGAGAGTGGTGCTAAGCTCGTAGGCACGGCCATTTTCGGTTCATTTGCCATCAATAAGACTCAACTTCAAAGTTCATAACAGGACGCCATTTGTGTTATGCCACAGTTCAAACCACGAAGTATAGATACCAGGAGTCCGAACGTAATGTTAAATAAATGGTAGCATTTTAGGGGACAGAATGTTTTGCCGGTAGAGCGCGCTACTTTTTAGGAAGTACTCGTTTAAATCCTTACGCGGTTAATCTTGTTGATACTGACAGTCACCTGACAGCTCTGAAAATATTATTTCGATAATCTGCAAAGCTAAAATGTGTGATATTAGTAAATAAATAAATACAATTAACCAGTAGCAAACAATTTTATTAAAAAATAAATTAATGTTATCAACAGGTCTTTAAGAATTAAAATTATAGTTCATCTTTTGTCTCTACGTGTTAAACTATTAAACAAACCGTAAGTGAAGTAAAGAATTTAAACATAGTTTCTGCAAATTAAGTAGTAAATATAAATTCAAAAATGGTTAAATACCTATTTATTTCAGTATTACAATGCTTGATAATAGGAAAGTAATTAATTGATTACAATCATATATATTATTTATTAATCGTATTAGTTATAAATAAAAGACGTTTAACATTTAAATACCAAACAATTTAGATTTGACAAATACACTAGTGTATACAATACAATATTTATTAACAACACTGATGTTTAATATTATTTTTAGGTTACTCACTTTCGGAACTTTGAATATACCCACTTTAGCCAAATTTTCACTTGCCTTTCGGCCACTGAGGCAATCATGAACAGCACAACACCTTTCTATTTTTTAATTAAAACTATTTTTAAACAATTACATTAATATGTTATACTTAGTTTTATAATTTTAATAATTTCGACATTCGACAGCGCGTATTTACCTTTGATAATAATAAAAACATCGGTACGTCCTGAACATTTGCGCAGCTAGTGGCAGAAAAGATAACTATGATCTGGGTTTAATATTGTATACCACAAATACTGCGGAAAAGCCTATACCGTTCGGACTCCTGGTATCTATACTTCGTGGTTCAAACCATAAATCTCTTATCTATAGTTCAAACGGTGCAGATTATTAACATCAAGCAGGGTTGCCAGATTGCTTGAAAAGAAAAATACTGAAAAATCAATAATATCTTTTACGCATTTGACTCAACGAAAAATATTATTCAAGAGATCAGCCACTGATAATGAAAGTTTATATTAAAATTAATTAAATTCAAAGGAAAAAAAATAGTTATAAACAAATCGTGTACCTACCAATTTTTTAGTAAAAAAAAAAAATATTTATAAGTTTTATTTAAAAAAATGTGAAATATAATTGGGGCACATAGTTTAATTTTTTAAATTTCACGACTATCGTAAGTACGCAAACAGCAACTCTCAATACTTTGTAATATGCAATTTGTCAACTAAAATCAGGGTGATGCTGCAATTGATCTGTTTTCTTCTGATAATCATTGACCTACAGTTTCGTCTTCAGTGTTTATTTAACGAAATCTATTTATTTATTTGCGGGTTATATAACTCGGAGACTCAGTGCATTAGACTAATTTTGTTGATTTTCCTGAATTGAATGCTGACCCACATACTGTTACGAGAATTCATTCGATAGCTGGTGCAATCGACTTTCATCCGATATTTCGTCGAAGTCGAAATGTTGGCCTGTCGATCTGAGGCCGGCGGCTGGCTCTAACAGACATTCATGGAATTTCCTCGCATCTTCGAGAACACATGAAAGAAATTTCCCGATGGCTCGTTGACTTACGAGAAAATTCCAAAACCCTAGAAGACAAATAACTAAATTAAATAACTGAACTGCGTGTGAAAATAAAAACATTACAGTGGTAACAGGTGTAGGTGTATTTGTACTTTAGAAGTGAAAAATAAATAGACTGACAATGTTTAAAACAGTGAATTTGGACCCATTGAAAGTGACGGACTTACAAAAAGAACTTGAGGAAAGGGATTTAGAAATTAGTGGGAAGAAAAGTGAATTAATACAACGGCTACGAGATGCTCTAATAAATGAAGGTAACGATCCCGATACTTATTTGTTAGGCGTTAGAAGACAAACTAGCAGAAAATTCTAAAACCCTAGACTATAAATTGCTAGAAAATTCTAAGTCCTTAGAAGATAAGCTACAAACATTACAAGAAAACTCTAAAACCCTAGAAGATAAATTGCTAGAAAATTCCAAGTCTTTAGAAGATAAGCTACAAACATTGCAAGAAAATTTCAAAACCCTAGAAGACAAATTACTAGAACATTCTAAAACACTAGAAGACTGGAAAATTCTAAATCCTAAGAAGGAAATTTAAAAAGCATGGTAGAGAAAAATTCAGAAATGCTGGAGGAGAAAATAGTCGAGAATGAAGCTCGGATGGAATAGCTGAAACAGACGACAGTAAAAAATGAGACGCGAATCAAAGAGCTAAAGCAGACAATGGTCATGCCTATCTAGCCACACCGGAAAATATGATAGAAAGGTTAGCATTGCAAGCGTTTTTGGATGGACTTCGGGACCACGAAGCCAGACAAGTGTTGGCTGCCGATTCAGTTAGTCGATGCACTGGAATTCGAGGCTCCGAAAAATATCCAGCCACACCGGAAAATATGATAGAAAGGTTAGCATTGCAAGCGTTTTTGGATGAACTTCGGGACCACGAAGCCAGACAAGCGTTGGCTGCCTCGACCGATTCAGTTAGTCGATGCACTAGCTCGAGCTCTGGAATTCGAGGCTCCGAAAAATATCTGCAGAGGTCAAGCCAGAGTTCGAATCATTGACGGAAAGCACAAGATGGCGGAAATGAGGAAGCCTCTATAAGGAAGATAGTAGAGGAAGTCCTTACAAAACAAAGATTAATGAGATGTCGGAAGTGTCGTAAGGTAGGACATATTCAGAGTCGTTGCAAGGCCAATGTAAATTGACCATCGTCGACCTGTAGCCAACAAGTCCCAACTATTAACGCATATGTCGCTTCGCTACGCAATCACGTTAACAGTATTTTTGTAGATGGCCTTATTAATAAGAAGCAATGTGCAATGCTGCTCGATACTGGTGCGACAAAAACAGTCAAAAGGCCCAACATTGTTTTAGACAAGACAATGATAAAACCAACAAAGTGGCAACTGCAACACCGACAGGAGAAGCAGCTAAGGTCCGTGGTGAAATAGAGGTTGAATTGGTCTTGGGAAATACATTACAACATAGTGCATTAGTGGCGGACATCGAAGACGAAGTCATCATCGGAATGGATGGCATGAGCTCCAAGGGATTCGAGTTAAACTTTAAAGATGGAATTCTGCGAGTGATTGACGAAGAAGTGGTGCTCCATGGGAAAGACGACATATTGCTTCGAGCAATCTTAGCAGAGGATGTAAATGTTCCGAAAAGAGCTGAAATCATTGTAGATGCTGGCCTAGATGGGAAAGCTAAAACTGGAACAGTGATAATTTTTGATCCCGAACTTAACGACGGAAATTTAGGCATATTAATCGCATTGGGAAACGAGATTGTGCCAGTAAGAGTAATGAACCTGAATCATTACCCGGTTGCTTTAAAGAAAACTATCGGAAGAACTGGAAAAACTCAGGGTATCGTTAGAAACTACCCGAATAACTTCGATGTAGGTAACGGAAAAAGTTTCACTGATCTATTGAAACATAAAATTAATACCGGGGACGCTCAACCTTATCGACAGTCGGCGAGAAGACTACCCCTAGCTAAAAGAGAAGAAGCCGACATGATAGTCCGCGAAATGGAGGAAGAAGGTGTTATTGAACCATCCAATAGCCCGTGGGCTTCTCCAGTTGTCTTGGTTAAAAAGAAAGATGGTTCGACCCGATTTTGCGTGAACTATCGGCAATGAAACCACGCTACAAAGAAAGACAGCTGTCCTCTCCCGAGAATAGACGATACCCTGGATACGTTGGCTTGATCTAAGATGTTTTCTACCCTGGGCTTGAATAGCGGTTATTGGCAGGTGGAACTTGCTAAAGAAGAGCGAGAAGAGACTGCTTTTACCATCGGCTCAGGACTTTACCAATTCACGGTGATGCCGTTTGGGTTGTGTAATGCTCCAACGAAGTTTGAAAGATTGATGGAAACAATGTTAAAAAGGTTTTCATGGAAAACATGCCTGGTGTATCTTGACGACATTATCGTGGATGGAAAATCGTTTGAGGACTACCTGAAGAATCTGGAGAAGGTATTTCGGCGTTCGAAGTTCGGGACTAAAGTTGAGCCTGAAGAAGGGTCAACTGTTCCAAGAAGTGGTGCAATATCTTAGACATGTGGTTTACGCAGAGGGAGTAGCTGTTGATAAACAGAAAATCAAAGCTGCCCAGGAATGGCCGATACCTAAAGATATCCACCAGCTAAGTAGTTTCCTGGGGTTATGCACGTACTATCGTCGGTATGTAGCAGGATTTGCTAATATCGCCAAGCCACTCACAGAGGGGAAGGTGCAGTACCAGTGGGACGAGGAATGCCAGCGATCATTCGAGACCTTGGATACCGACGCAAGCAATGTCGGAATTGGCGCTCAGCAGAAAGTCATTGGCTATTTCAGCAAGACCTTGAGCAAGCCAGAACGGAATTACTGCGTTACTCGGAGGGAACTTTTGGCTGTAGTAAAGGGGGTTGAACATTTCTACAAGTACCTCTATAGTAAAAGATTTCTCCTGAGGACTGATCACGCAGCACTGAAGTAGCTCCTGCAGTTTAAAAATCCCGAAGGGCATGTGACAAGGTAGTTTGAGAGGTTGCAAGAACTCGACTTTGAGACAGAATATCGCGTTGGAACAAGCCATAGATGCTTAATCGAGGAGACAATGCCCTGATGATTGCAAACATTGTCAGCGGGCTGAAGAAAAAGCGGCTGTTCTCTGTAGAACTACTGCCGTCGATGACCACTGGCAATCTGAGGAGATCCAGAAAGACCAGAAATTGGATCCAGAGTTAAAAGAACTTATCTGGTGGAAGGAAGAAGACCGCCAACCTATGTGACAAGAGATTTCCTTATACTCACCAACCATAAAGTCATATTGGGCTCAGTGGAACTCCTTCATCCTGGAGAATGGATTTTTGAAGCGTGTCCTGGAAACTCCAAAGGAAAGCAAGGACAGGAAACAGATTGTAGTTCCCAGAAATAGGAGACAAGAGGTTTTACGAGAACTACATGATGGTACAACTGGAGGACATCTGGGAGTAACGAAAACCCTGGGGAAGTTGAGAGAACGCTTCTATTGGGTAAACTGCCAAGTAGACGTTAAGGAGTGGTGCCAGAAATGTACGGTTGGTGCAGCAAGTAATGGGCCTCAGAAGCGACCAAAAGCTCCCATGAAGCAATATAACGTGGGCAGTCCATTCGAAAGAGTAGCCATTGATGTTGCCGGTCCATTTCCTGAATCCGACTTTGGAAATACATACATTGTGGTGGTGATGGACTATTTTAGTAAATGGGCAGAAGCTTATGCCTTGCCGAATCAAGAAGCCTTGACCGTTGCTGATGTCCTTGTCAAGGAATGGATCAGTCGTTTTGGTGTTCCCTAGGAGTTGCACTCAGACCAAGGTAGAAATGTCGAGTCTACTCTTTTCCAAAACGTCTGCAAGCTCTTGAAGATTAAAAAAAAAACGGACGACAGCATTACACCCGCAATCTGATGGATAAATAGGACCATTAACCGCCATTTGTCAAAGGTAGTTTCTGCCACACAAAGAGACTGGGACCAGTATCTTCACTTGTTTCTAATGTTATATCGTTCGTCTGTGCAGGAGTCAACGGGTCAGACCCTGGCCAGTGTTATTATGGAAAGAGAATTACGACTACCATGTGATCTGATGTTTGGATGTACCCCAGGAGAAGAGACCGCAGGTGAAGACTATTTCAGCCAGTTACGTCAAAGGTTGAACGATATCCACCAGCGAGTCCGGTTAAATATCGAGAATGCCAGCGCCCGAATGAAGGAAGCCATTTAACATCTAAGCCGAGGGCGGAGAATTCAAAGTTTATGATTTTTTTGGTGTATAACCCGCAACGTCGTCGTGGATATTCGCCCAAGCTACAGAGAGCTTGGGAGGGGCCGTACCAAATAGTAAAGAAAATCAACGATGTTGTCTACAGAATAAGGAAGCGATCTCGAGGAAAACTAAAGGTGGTACATTTCAACAGGTTAGACTCTTATGCCGGAAATCAAGACGGCGACGTTGACCAAGCCCAAGTTCGCAGCATCCAATCACCCGATGACGAGATGACCTTCGAACATTTATGGTGCAGAGAGGAATCCCGAGACCTGTTTGAGGTGCGCATAGAATATTCCCTGGCTCATTGTGTGGCTCGAGATCTTTGGATGTCCAGAGTGATAGCCAAAGAGTTTGCAAAGAAGTACGGCCAATCCAGAAGCTAAGGGAGCAAGATCCAGTGGTAAGGAAGGTGCTTCATCTCGAAGATAAACAACCAATGGGTAGCAGAGATATCTTTTATTTAGTAACGAAAACATTCTCGTAAGGCAAGCCAGCATATAGCGATCTTTGGAAGACTCTGATAGAATTGATGATGAAATTGGCGGTCCCAAAGATAGCCTGTGGGTTGGATGGACTGAATTCAAGCGTGGTGATGAGTATGATGGAAACTATCGATTCAGTGGCATCAACATACTTGCATGCTGTCTCAATATTCGCAGCCCAAATTCGAAGACCGTTGACTGTTACATCCACCAAACTTCCCGTTGTCGAAATGGAGAGTCCTGCAAATATCGCCACACCAGGAAGGATTCTGGGACATTTCGGGACGAAATGGTTTTGAGGAGGAGGCAATGTTATGAGAATTGATCTGATAGCTGGTGCAATCGGCATTCATCCGATATTTCGTGGAACTCGAAATGATGGCCTGTCGACCCGAGGCCGGCGGCCGGCTCTAACAGACATTCATGGAATTTGTTCGCATCTTCGAGAACACATGAAAGAAATTTCCCGATGGCTCGTTGACCTACTAGAGAATTCCAAGAGAAATATATAAATACGAACAGCTGGCGATGGGATTCATTCAGAATTCGTCTGCCGTATAGTTAATATAAATTGTAAATAGTTCTGTGAATACAAATTATAATGCGTTGGACTATGTTTGTAAATAAATCCGAGAACTGAACTGAACCCTTGTGTGAAAATAAAAACATTACAATACTTTATTTACTTTTTTTCCTAAACTAGTCGTAATTGTTGAAAAAACTCATATCTTAATCGTCGGATGGATATTTCTACAATTAGTCAGGGAGTGATATTAATTGGAACTATACATTGTAATGCACTCTTTTTCTTTCCGGTCAGTCAGTAAATTTGTATTCATTTGTATTTGTTAATTTTACCTTTACATATATACACATATAAGTACGCTGGAAATATTCTATACAATAGAAGATTTTAAATTCTTCAACTTGAAACAACACCCAACCGTAGGATTACAGTCAACTTAATATCACAATTATATATATAAATTCAGGGGAGGTTGCAGGATTGTTTTTTGGGGGGCTTGATCTCGTTGGGGGGGGCTTGACGTCACTAAAGCTTGATTTTAGCACAATAAACCCTAAAAGGCATACTACTCAGATGATTTGGAGGGGGGGGTTCAGCTCCTTAGTCCCCCCTGGATCCGCTAGTGTATAAATTAATGGAGGAAATGCTAAAATTACTGTTGTCAACATTTGCCTATATCTCGGCTACACCTTTGTCAAAGATCATTTATAAAACGTTTCTTTGACATATATCTTTCATCACATTTACACGCGTCGTCCTACCTTTTATAAAAGATTTTTGACGTTAATTGTCAGTGAAAATGACAAATTATGCATGGGAGGTTTATTGTCGAACTGTAGAGCAAAAGTTTTAATATCTGACAGTCCAGCCACCAACGGTAAAAATAGTGTATTTTCTCCCAATTTTTTCGGACACCATGGATTTGTATGAAAATTTGAAATTAAGCTTGTCTTACCCTCTTCATCAAAAGTTATGTATGTACGATGTGTGCTCCCTGCGGTTTACGGCGGAAAACTACCCCTTCTCATAAAAATGAAGCAATAAACATTTCATGAGTTAATTATTAATTAATTATCAATAAATAAAATAATTATTAAATACTACGCTTTATATATTCCTATATCTGATGGAATGCTATTTATATATTTTTTCAACGAATCAACCCTTAAAAATTTTTCTTAAAACTAATTTCATAGAAAAAAAAAATCATTTTTAATAGCTTAAAATATCTTTCCACGCATTTTTATTAAAATATAGAAAAGGATTTTATAATTATTGCTTTTTGGATATCTTATTGTTTCATACTTATCACCCAAAACCACTCGTAGAAAAGGTAGATAAGAAACATAGTCACTCAATCAGTTTTCCAATCATAAGTGCTATTCACAAAATTTTAACCAACAATTCTTCAAAAGAATTGATATTGTGCCAAAATGTCAAACAGCCCTTCCAAATTATAAAGAATTACAAATAATGGATTCAGGAAGTTCATTAAAACTTTTTCATATTTTACTTGGTGTTGATCAAGTGTTTATAGAAAATTGTATTAATTTGTTCCCAAAATCTTGGCCTATCTTATTGATAACATTGAAATATATCTACAAAATTTGGTATATATTGGTCTTTTGTTTATTCATTGATACTGTCTAAGATGAAGATATCATATCTTGATTCTAAAGTAGTCTACTGTCAAACAAAGGATGATGTTATTAGCACTCCAGTTACGCAGAAAATCAAAGAAATTACTACTAATGACACTCTTAAAGCAGTTGAAATTTTGCTTCCATTCAATGACATATCAGCAGAATTGAAAACTGATAATTCTTTGTTTGACAGAAATTTAGTGCATTTAATGTCTGTTTTCTAAAGTGTCTTGATGCATGTAAATTTGTTAAATGATCTTTTTAATAGACCATATGAGAAATGTTTGATATATGAATGTTATAATGGCATATTTATTTACAATTTGTTTAGTAATATTCAAATAGTGAATCAAAATTTTGTTCACAATTTACTGGAACCATCCCCTACTGTTTTATCTTGTTTTAATTATATTACTAAATTGCTGAAGGACCATATTAAAGGTATATAATAGGTATAACACATATATATTGTTTAAGTTTATTTTAACCTTTATGTAATCTACAGTAGTATCGAATAAGTTGTTGTTAATTTAGATATAGTATCTATTAGACATATTTTTTATTTAATTCATATTCAGATTAAATGATATGTATTATGTGTTATGCAGTTATACATTTATATTACAAAATGTCATTGAAATAAATAATATCCCTTATG
Organism: Octodonta nipae; assembly: GCA_034190945.1. Taxonomy (NCBI): domain Eukaryota; kingdom Metazoa; phylum Arthropoda; class Insecta; order Coleoptera; family Chrysomelidae; genus Octodonta; species Octodonta nipae. The sequence goes on along the minus strand of CM067216.1, from coordinate 72,276,557 downwards.
TTGTATTTTATTCGCAAGATTTGTAGTATTAAACTGAGTGAACATTTACTTTTACTAATTAAATAATTCCATTGCCTATTACATTTATCCAAATGTAAGATGATACATGATACAAAAATGTTTGCATGAGACAATTTTAAGCTTTAACTGTCCTTTGATTTTACCAAATTTCTTTATTTTACACATGCAATAATGAGAAGTAAAGTAAATATTTATTTAAGTATATTGTTTTACATTAAGAAGTCATATAATTAATTACCTATAAACATTTTGGCTGGGGTACAGATTTGCCTGTTTACCAACATGATTCCGTGACTTAAGAAGGAGCATGTAGTCAAACATTACAAATTCAGGCATAATTAGGTCCTTAGGTTAAGTAAATTAATTTTCTGTGTAATTAAGAATGTAAATGAATAATCTTGAAACAGGTCAATTTTTGTATATGAAACTACACATTTTGAATGAAATTGTTCACCTGCCTGTCAATCTTAGAGCAAATAACTACCCCTTAAACAATTTTAATTGAAAAGGGCTAGAATGTGATATTACAGTTTCAATTCTCTAGTCTAGTATATATATATATATATATATATATATATATATGTCGGGGTTTTAATCCACGAGGGAATGGCGGGTTTGATCCAAAAGGGAATAAATGTGGGGCTGGACGGACATTTATTCGACCAATAATAATCACACTAAATTGACCGAAGGCACCATAAAGATCTACCACTGGAGTTTCAAACTATACGAACAATAGATAATGTTGATGATCAATTTATCTTAGGTGTCACCTAACATAAGTTCGATCGGCGTAGCGAAATGATATTATCAATCTAAATTGGTACACAAAGTATTCTACTCGGAACCGTGGCGAGATCCCGATTACGCGATAGCCCTCTACGATCTTACCTCGCTCGAGGTTCGAACAGAACTGCCTTCGTTCATCTCGATATGATTCTCATGAAAAACGACACGACGACGAAGGGAGAACAGATGAAGGCGAGGCAGTCGGTTGAAAGAAAGGACGGGACTCGCGAGTACACTGAACTTGTAGAAAGTACCGAGATAATAAAGGTGGTTGTTTGGAAGTACCAGTGTTAAATTATTTAAAGCTGTTATTAATAAAATAAAAAATATAAACCTTTACATATATATTTTGATAGATTCTGTGGGTTTAATTTTACAGATACCCACACTCACTTTAAACATATTTTTATATTAATCAAAATAAACTTATGTACAAAACACAATGAATGCTTCTCATGTGTTTGATAATTTGCGGCTGAAACATTGACGCAACTAACCGATGACCGCTCCACGGTATATCGCGTTTACGTTGGACACCGCCCAAGACTGCTTGTTTTGTAATTTTGTTGATATGAAAACTATAGATCCTTCAAAATTTATAATAATGGATTACATTTATTTATCAGATGCAAATCAATTTACCTAAATATTTTGTAAAAGCTCTTCGATATTTGAATGCACAAATAATCCTTATTTTTGTTTCTTCTGTGTTTGTTTTACTACAACTTTAATGCCTTTCTCATTAAATACCAGATCTCCACTTGAACTGAAATGTAAGTTTCCAAATATAGCAATTGCAACAGCCACAAGTGTTGTAATTATTGCTATGTATTCAACTCTATTTTCCAGTGGAACGCCACAGAGGGTGTACCATACAGATCCGTCTGCAGGTGGTTTTTGATTCGGTAAATAGTTCCAGTTGAAATACCCTTCATCGTAATCGGTAGGGCAGAGATATTTTCGTTTATGGAGAGTCTGCAATAAGACAAAATGAAGGCATTAGAATAAACCGTCAGTTATAAGAGAACTAGATTTATTCATCCATGTTTGCAAACTTTACTAGGAGATTGCAACTCCCAAACCTCCTCGTCGAGCCAATCGGCCAAATTTTGACATTATGACAAGTTAAGGGGAGTTTTTCTGTAATGCTCAAATAAACTAGCTTAGTACAAAATGTACTACACTTAGTGAGTGTTAACATCTATTACTGCGAAGATGATGGGTGAGATCTCATCGAAATGTCAAACTGTGTTTTCTAAGACAAATACCATACAGACGAGAATCCCAAGAATCTTATATATATATATATATATATATATATATATATATATATATATGTATATATATATATATATATATGTTCTTAGAGGCTTCCGCGGATCATAATTATGAACTGCATTAGGTTTTAGATGAGAACCGCGTCTAAATTTATGATACACGATGTTTCGACGCCTGCTTGGAAGCCATTATCAAGAGACAAAATGAAAATGTAAATTAGGTTCTAACTAAATCGGGTCTCATTAAAAGACTAATTTAGAAGTACAGGTTTTAGATCGAACTCGGGGTCGCTTTTCTGCATACTCCCCAAGTCTCACTAAATAACTGAACTGAGTGTGAAACTGCTTTGGGTAGGGGTTAATAAAAGTATACATTATTTCCGAGTATTCATCCGAGTGGTTGAAAAGTAATCTCTCCTGGACTCGCTAGGAAAATGAAGTCACATCTGCCGTCATAATGTCTGGTTCTTGCAAAGGTCGCATGTTGATGTGGCGAACTTTTAATGATACCTTAAGGCAAAAGTTAAAACTTAATTTTTTGGTTCTGTTACAGGAATTTGTTTAACTATCACTAAATAATGTCTTTAACAAATTACCTTTTAGGTTTCTTAAGGCACATTGACAAATTCCTGAATATTACGTTTATTGAATTGTTTGCAATCGGTTAAAAGTTATTTTGACCAATTATCCATTATAACTCTAAATTTTCTGACATAATAAAACAAATATTACCACGTACCGCCCCAAATGCTGTCCTCAGGGGATAAATTTATTACATGGTCCAACTGGTTCTCGTAGCCCCGTCACAGATTCATTTTCGGGATTGAAAAATGTAGGTATTACCCAGAAAGTCATATAATGGACTCCCAAACTTAAAACTGCGAGATAAGTGGACCAATGTGTCAAATGTAAAGCATTTAGAGTTCTTGCTTTTCGATCATCAAACCATATTAGTAGTAAAAAGATGGCAAACACCACGAAAAATGTCACCTCACTATGGATGTTGTAGATATCATGTAAGGGGTGGTAAATAGGCAAGAACATTAATATTCGACCTGGTGCCCCAAGAAGTGCGGTTAGTACACAGCAAAATAATTCTCGAAAAATGCTGCAAAATGAACTAATTTTATCTATGGACCAGTATAATAGTTTAATGCAGATCAGCAATAATTTACGAAAATTAATTATTGGGTTTGAATTAATAATTATTTGTTACCAATCAAAATATGCTTAATATAGTAAAATATAATTAAAGTTACAATAAATAAATAATCCTTTCAATATAGTTCTTGTTCTTAGCTTTTGGGGCCAAGTTATGCCTGCTGATTTCTGGTATCATAGTCCCATCTTATATCCTGCCGATTACCATTTCAGGGATTTTACTCTGTGTATTGCCTTGGTCTTGATTCTTATCCATTTTAATCGTTTTCCCCAGACCTTTGCGCAATTTGAATTTCTCTTGTAATATAAGTTTTCATAATCCAGGGTTTGCACAAAATGTCAGCACTGGTAGAATATATTGTTCAAATACACTTACTGCTTGGACTGGATTGAACTGGCTTGAGAATTATTGAGTTCTTACTAATATCATCCATATAAGTTTGATCCTGCTGTTTATTTATGCGAACTTTTGATATATCTATTAATTTTTCCAGTTCTTCTAATGCTACCAGAGCTGTATTATTCTTGTGATGTCTTGAGTATTCCTAGCATTATCTTGGTTTTTTATTTCGATATTTAAAATTTAGGCCTATTTCTTCGTTACTTGCATAAGTTCAATTATGGGGAGTTGCAGTTAAAACAGTACAATTAAAATTAAATCAGCTTTTACCAAAAATTCACAACTCACTAGACTAATACTTACAAAGACTCCACTACTACTCCCCTGCTTCTGTTGCACGATCCAACTATCCCGCCCCCGTCAGTCTTCATCATTCTTGAAGCATCTGTCTAACATGCATGACGACCAGCTTTCCAAAGAAATCGTATTTCCGTAAAATACTAGAATTAGTTAGTTTATGTTTTATTTTCGGTTTGGCTTTCCCGTTTATATTTGCCAACGTTTTTATTATCTTGCGCTGATTACTACCTTTGATAATATAGTATCGAATAGTGTTCGAATTCTATGGAGGCCAGTGCGAGTAGTATTTAAAATTCCTTCATTCGGCTGATAACTTTCCTTAAAGTATTATTGCCCCTGCAGCCACTACAGAGTCAGGTTTGTTCTCGTAGTTGGGCCGAATCTAGGTACTTTGTATTGAGTTCTGTACGACTAATCGTTCTGTAATTCCAGTCTTCTTTACTAGTCTCCTTGCGGATTTATATTATCATATTTCTGACCATTATTCCATCGTCCTTGCTACTTGTTGATTTTTCATTGATCTGAATGCTGACTCCACGTCTTTCATGAGAACATCTGCTGCTTCTTCTTCCGTTATCTTTATTTCAAGAGCTTGGGTGACTGTATATAGATCCCAACAGAATTTGGTGACGTGCTCCATTTCCCCCCTCTTATTTGGATGTTGTCGGCTGATGATACTTTTCTTTTCACGATTATTAATACTGTAAAGTTTTTAGTTTCACACTTGGGTTCAGTTCACTTCTCGGATTTATTTATAATCTCAGGTCCAACTCACTATAATTTATTTCCATTACTATTTATATTCACAGAACTATTTACAATTTATCTTAACTATATGGCAATCGAATACGAATGAATACTTCCGTCTTCTCGGAATTCTCCAGAACGTCAAAGAGCAGCCGAGAGATTTTCTTCATGGACTAGACTGCCTCGAGAACTTTATCAAAGCAAGCCGCCAACCTCGATGCGCCAGACGAACAACATTTCTGATTCGCCGAAATATCTTATGAATGCCCTTTCACAAATTATCGGATGAATTCCCTTCACAATACTGCCTTAGCCTTCTTAAAACACATTTAATTTTCAGGTACAAATACTTCTAGTTATTTTTTAATTATTTATGGCATCTGCAATCGTTTTTTTTATCATTTTGAATTGTTGGGCACATTATACACGGTGGATGTTTGTTGCCCTATACCATTCACTTTGTGTCTGTAGCAATACATTGGTTTCCATGCTCAGATTCTTCCGTTTCGTTGTTTTGTTTCTTCTGTTTCTTTCGCACAGGTAAATACCGTGTTTATGTGTAGTGTGTTCTATTGTTATTAAAGCTTTTCTTCTAGTATGAGCTGATATTCTTTAGAACTCACTTTCAGTCTATTATTGCCTATTTCTGTTGGTGTTTTTTTTTTTTGATAGCTGATTATTATTTCCAGTTTCCTATTAAAGACGATTTTTGCTCTCATAAGCCTACGGGAGCTTTCTGCTTTGAATTTATTACATTTTTAATGGTGCCATTCTTGTTTGTTACATTTTCAATTGATTAATTTGGTGCTTTCCTCTTTCTACTGACCGTTTTCCTGAGGAAGGAATTTGACATAGCGAATTGTACTAAGCTCGTTCCTCTTTCATTCTGTTCTCCAAACCTAAAGTTTTTTGTTTTCTCTTCATCTTGTCTTTTCCCACTTTGGGTTTAAAGTTGTTAATTATGTGTAATTGAATTTGAAATTGATTTTATGTATATAGTTAGAACTTCCAGTTGGTCGTCCTTGGTTGTACAGGCGGTGATCTTTTTCAAGTGTTATTAATACTTCGTCAATCCTCCTGAATTATGTCTGTGATATCCCATTTGTTATTTGTGCGGCCTGGCTGGGATTGTAGCCCATGACTATAACGCAATTTTTGTGACTCAAGACTCATACTCATTATAATCCCTGTTTTTTTTTTGAATAGCCAATAAGTATATTATTTAAAAAACTATATTGTATGTGTAAAGAGTATATTGATTTCTGTTAAAAAACCTTATGGAATTTACCTCTTGTGAGCTATCCACTTTTCTTCAGTTTTGCAAATTTTCTCCCTTACGAAGTGGAACCAGAACGTAAAGCTAGCAGCGAAAGTTGCATGAGAATAATAGGAATTCCAAGGCACCCAATAATGTCGGTCATAGATGTTAGGATCAGTGTCATGCCAAGTCCAATGCATAAATCTGACTGCAATAATATCGCAGGGAACGTCGATACTCCCAGTCCCACAGCGAATGGTTCTGCCCATTTTGGCAGCCGCATCTTTGCTACAGCAATGCTACTGTTGCATAAAAACATAGGATCTACAAAACATATCTACAAAACATATCTGGAATGCTATTAGTTAAAATAACTCGATCGAGTTGGTTTTTTAATTGAATTTCTGGTCTGAAGTGTCTATCTGACATCATCTGCACTGTTGCTGTTAATTAAGTGAAATATTTTCACCCTATTTTTTTAAGGAAAATCAATAAAAAATTAATATGTACTCTCAACCCGTAATACAACATATCTTTCCTGTCATTCCTAAAATATTGGTTGAAAATGTAATAAAAATTCTTATTATTTTAATATTTTGCTCTTCATTATCAAACACACGAAAAAAATTCGCATATATTACCACGAATCCGAATGAGAATGCGAATATTAAAAATATTCGTTACAACACTATAAGCACTATGTTAATTCCGTCCTTCTAAAGTATATGAGTGGCTGTTAAAGGTATGATTATAATATACGTCATAATATGACGATGGGAAATGTCAGAAACATCAGAGTATGGCAAATGGCAATGATGTGTGTTTCATTAAGTAAAATCACTATTATCTTCTAAATTCATTAAGTACTAAAGGTCGATCATTCCCCCTCCTCCCTCCTCAAGTAGAATTCCTCTTCCGATAGAAACGTAACTACAAGATCGATAAAAAACATAATTTGGTGAATACTCTCTTCGAGGTGTCATTCTTTTGTACGCAAGACAATATATATAATATATATTGTTTCTTGTTAGGGAACCTTCATCAGTTGCGCTTCCCACAATTGAATGTCAGAGATATTGAATACTCGCTTCAATATCTCTGACAGGTGAAGTTAACCTGAAAATTTCATCGTGACATTCTAACTTCTAACCTAGGAATTACGGTTAACAGCAATTACATGGATCGGCTCCAGATTCGGAACCTCTATGTGCTAGTTTCCCCGAAAATCCTAGATGTCGGTCTTTACATCTCGCGTCTTCAAATTTAACGAAATGTATCAAATACATAAAGAAGTGTTCGAGATGACATTCAATTGTGGGAAACGCAACTGATTAAGGTTCCCTAACCAGAAACAATTTATATCATATATATTGACTTGCGTACAAAAGAATGACACCTCGAAGAGAGAATTTAATATCTCTGACAGGTGAAGTTAACCTGAAAATTTCATCGTAACATTCTAACCTAAGAATTACGGCTAACAGTAATTACATGGAACGGCTCCAGATTCGGAACCTCTATGTGCTAGTGTCCCCGAAAATCATAGATGTCGGTCTTTACATCTCGCGTTTTCATAATTTGGTGAGTATTATCAAATCTTATTTTCATTTTTGTATGATGAAACAATTCTATGTTCTGTAGCAAATAATATAAGTAGTAATCATACTGTGTTTCCTACCTCTTCAAACACACAAGAAATCGAACGAGGTTATAAACCACCAGCCTCTCTCAAACTTCAGTAACGTCATGAATTTTTTCCATATTATGTAGGTACATAGTAGGTACTAACAATAGTGTCTCATTAGTTAGAACATACTTACACACAAAAACCATATACAATGGTAATCTTCTTCCCAAAAACATAATTGGCGTTTGTGAGTGCCAAAAATTGTCGACGTCAGGATGTATGTAGCAGATACTCTCCACGACAATTCCATGTAGTATGGTAGATAAATACAAATATGGTAAACGTCCTTTTCTGACAATAGCTACAAAACATCGTATCAAGAAAATATTTACAGCGAACTGAAAAAATGACAAAATATATTGGGAATGTAGGATACATTTATAAAAGATGTTCACCATGTATTAGTAGCAATGATGCTCCGAATAGAAACGATCCTTGGCTAAGCATATACGTCGGATGATTTTTCCAATGTATCTTCCAATCAGATACATTTATTAACCAATCCCACACCTGTCAAACCGTAAACTATTATTAGTTGGAATATATGAAATCAATTTCAAAGTATTTTCTATATACGCTCTTATCAACCCACAACGATTCATCAGAATATATAGACCGCGTTTTTTTCATTTCACATATAAGCACCTTATGAACAAATTTGAATTGATCGGGGCTGTGTATCATGGATAAAAACATGCATCAGAAACTACTTTCAGCTGGGCTGACATATTGAACAACATGCTGTAGCTTGTCTCTATTGGATCACATTAGAAATGAGAACATTATACAAAGAATGTTGGCTACAGATACTATTCTAGAGACAATAAATGAAAATGTAATTTTGTGAAATCGACATTCATACGATATTTCGAGGAACCCGAAATGTTGTTGGTCTTGCGACCCGAGCCCGGCGGCTGGCGCTATGGAAATTCATCGAATGAGAAACCTTATAGAGAATTCCGGAAAGAAATATATAAATACGGAGAGCTGGCGAAAGAATTTATTCAATTTTGGATCCGAAATTGTAAATAATTGTGTGAATATAAATTAAAGTAGTGGAAATAAATTATAGTGAGTTCGTTTTTAAATAAATCCAAGAACCCGAAGTATAAATAAAAACATAAGAGTGTTGTCAGGTGTGAGTGTAGTTTGGACCAATTGAAAGTGACGGACTAAAAAAAGAACTGGAGGAAAGGTATTTAGAAATTAATGGGAAAAGTGAATTAATACAACGGCTACCAGATGCCCTAATAAATGAAGGTAACAATCCCGATACTTATTTGTTTGAATTTTCTGGTAATGGGGACATGAAGTAGCCTATTTAAAAAATGGAAGATAAATTTCTAGGAAATTCTAGAAACCTTAAAGAGGCGATAGAAGAAAAATTAGTAGAACATCCTAAAACCCTAAAGAATAAATTACTGGAAAAGTCTAAAACCCTAGAAGATAAATACTAGAAAATTCTAAAACCCTAGAAGACAAATTACTAGAAAACTCTAAAACTTTGAAAGAATCCTTAGAAGCCCAGTTACTACAAAATTCTAAATCCTTAGAAGACAAATTACTGGAAAACTCTAAATCCTTAGAGTAAAATTTGAAAAGCATGGTACAGAAAAAATTAGAAATGTTGGAACAGAAAATAGTCGAGAATGAAGCTCGGATGGAAGAGCTGAAGCAGACGACAGTCGGAAATGAAACGCGGATAGAAGCGCTAAAACAGATAATGGAGGATGAGATCAGCAAAATAAAAGAGTAGGTAGTCACAATACAAAGGGGAGAAACTCCATCAGAAACCGAAAGCAGAAACAGTCCGGAATTAGTGGATTCGAAAATTAGCTTTGAGTGAACAAAACACAAAATGAAACCTCCACAATTTGATGGAAAATTGTCTTGGACTAATTATCAGAGCCAATACGAGGCCACAGCAAAGCTAAACGGATGGTCGGTATAGGAGAAGGTATTGTAATGGATGTCACGACCTCCAAGGGATTCGAGTTAAAATTGCTTTACGGGAAAGATGAAATAATGCTTCGAGCAATCTTAGCAGACGATGTCAATGTTCCGAAAAAAGCTGAAATTATTTTAGATGCATGCCTAGATGAGAAAGCAAAAACTGGAACAGTAGTGATGTTTGATCACAAACTTCAGAAGCACACAACATACAGCAATACCATCAGGTAAACTGTTTGAAGAACTGAAAAACTCAAGAGATTCGACAGTCGGCGAGAACATTACCCCTAGCTAAAAGAGAAGAAGTGGAAAGAGTAGTACACGAAATGGAGGAACAAGGTGTTATTGAGCCATCAAATAGCCGTTGGGTTGCTCCAGTTATCTGAAATGCGCATTGACCAGTGGCCCTATTTTAAGTTATCCTTTACCAGATGGGAATTTCATCTTGGACACCAACGCAAGTAATGTCGAAATTGGTGCAGTACTTTCGCAGACCCAAGAGGGTCAGGAGAAAGTCATTAAATATTTCAGCAAGACCTTGAGCAAGCCAGAACGGATTTCTGTGTTACTCGCAGGGAACTCTTGACTGTGGTAAAGGGGGTGAAACATTTCTACAAGTACTTCTATGGTAAAAAATTCCTCCTGAGGATTGATCACTACTGAAGTGGCTCCTGCAGTTTAAAAATCCCGAAGGACAAGGTGAAAGGTGCAAGGTGGATTGAGAGATTTCAAGAATTCGACTTCGAAACGGAATATCGCGCTGGAATAAGCTATAAGAATGCTGATGCCCTATCGAAGAGACCATGCCCTGATGATTGCAAACATTGTCAGCGGTCTGAAGAAAAAGGGGCTGTACTTACTTAAACTTACTTAAAAACAACAAATAATTGGTTAAATTTCCCCTTTTTTGTTTCTTTTAATTTGGCATATGTAATATTTAATTTGACAGTAATTGGAAATACAATACTCTATTCCAAGACTTCTACAAACTCTTGAAGATCAATAAAATACGGACGACAATATTACACTCGCAATCAGATGGAATGGTAGAACGTAGAACCGATGAATAGGACTATTAAACGCCATTTGTCAAAGGTAGTGACTGATCACCAAAAAGACTGGGACCACTATTTTCACTTGTTTTTAATGTCTGTGCACGAGTCCACGAGAGCTACATCTTCCATGCAATTTGAAGTTTGGTTGTCCCCCCGGTGAAGAGACCGCTGGTGAAGACTATGTCAGTTACGTCAAAAGATCGACGACTTCCATCAACGAGTCCGATTAAATATAGGGAATACCAGAACCCGAATAAAGGAAGCTTATGACATCAAAGCGAGGACGGGGAATTCCAAGTTGATGATCTTGTTTGGTTGTATAACCCGCAGCGTCGCCGTAGATATTCACCAAAACTACAAAGATATTGAGGGAGGCCTTACCAAATTGTAAAGAGAATCAGCCATGTTGTTTACAAAATAAGGAAGCTACCTCGCTTCATTTCAATAAAAGTTGAATTTTTTTTCTGTTTCTTCTCTATAACTTTTTTATTATAGGTTGCAGAGAACCAACGTTGTGTAGAATCAAATGTTTTTCTGGGACGATATCGATTTTCGAAAACTTTCAAATTATCTTGGATGGCAATTTTGAAAAAGAAATGTGATTTCGAAAATTTAAAATTTTTACTGAAGGTTTGTTCTCCAATTATACCCAAACTCTGAAACAATACAGATTTTTTTATAGAAGTTATTCAGCCCGCGAGCTAGTCCGAATCGGTGCACCACGAGAGCCACTGTCATTTTTCGGTTAAAATAAAAACTGAAAATTGTCATTGCTCCCAAATTCGAAGTAATGGGTGGACAATACTTTTGAAATGTTTTGGGCATATAAATATAAAAGTAGAATAACTTTTTATGTCTTTTCGTTGTCTTATAGCATTTTTTTATCTCACAAATATGCTGCGGACGTGGGCTTGCTCCATTTCGCCGTCACGACTTCCGACATAAGGAAAATTTCAACTTTTATTTATTTATAAATAATTTTCCGCAACTTTCCTGTAAGGCGCACATAGAGACAGTTATTATAAATATTGTCTAGAACCCCATTCTGCAAAAACAGACCTAGTCCTCATTTTGCAAAAAATATATAAAAATGGTCTAAAACACTTCGAGAAATCAGCGTTTTGTTTAGTCGATATATAGATAACGTAACAGATTTGGCTCAGTCAGTAGAATTTGGAGAGGGTTTTTCCAACACGAATTACAGAAAAAACAACTTAGTTGAACCCTGACAAGAACGTCATAATAATCGCCTAATATAGGCAGATCGAACACCACAATTGCCTCACTACTGGTAGAAGCGAACGGTAAAGAATGGTATCTGAAAATACATATCTTTTAATCTGTGAAGATTAGTAAAATTATTATCAAAGAATAATGTGATTTTATTTGAATGTGGCATATATTTTTGTTTGGGAGTTTGGACCCCACATACTTATCTCACCCCTGTTTTCTTGAAACTCTCAACTTGTAAAGTTGAAGGCGAAATAGTTATGAATTTGTGTTGTAAATTAAAGATCGCCTGTAGCAAAATGTAACAATTCTCACGCATTTACTTCTTTCGGTTCCGTTCAATGTATTTTTATTATATAATTTTGCCGCTTCCTCAAGGAATATAGGTACGAAATTTCAAGTATGTTCTGTTTTATAGCTATGGCGAATTCTTGATTTATAGTTTGATTAACGTTTTCAAAGTTTTTGTAAATACCTGTTAACACTCTAAAACACAATTTTCCAATTTTTTCTATTGTTACTTTGTAGGTAAATAGAAGTAAAACTTTGATAAACAATGTTTAGATATCTCAAGGCCGAAGTAAACCAGTTTGAGTTCTATTAATTAATTTGTTATATTATAGGTAAGTAATGGTTTTGAAAATTTTTTACTCTCATTATAAAACAAACATAAAATTAAACAATTTAAATATGAAAGTTGCTTTATAAATACTTACATTTTTAAATTTATAGGTGCTCAATTCTGTTCCAGGCCGAAACAAATCTTCGTACACAGTATAATTCATCATCACGTTTGTAAAAGTTTAATTGTGATGATAGTTCAAATCTAACAATATTATGTAATGATAACATTTGCAGATTGATTTTTTATCTTATGTTATATCAGCTACTTGTCCTTATCATTTGATATAATTCCTAGTCCCTCAGTAATTATTCGTTAGTACAAATATATTTTGGAAAACTTAATTAATGTAATATTTAACGCGAACTCGAACACACTTTCCTCATTTTAAAACAGTCGATATAAATTTTGCGATAGTTTCTGTTGTTGTTAACTGGCATTACTTGTTACAATTTCAGAATAAATAAATTATATAAAAATTCATCTCATAAATTCCAAAATATCATGCGCTTGTCGGTAGCTTCATATTTAACCATAGTGTATATTTCTCTGCTCCTTTGAGAATTTAGAAGATGGTAGGTATGTAGTTATTAACACTATGCGTAACAAACGATAATAACAACAGGCAGAAGTCTTGATGGAAGCAGGGGCGGATCCAGCGATTTCATATAATTTTAAACCCATATTTCTTGGACTATTACATTAATAATAGTCGTTAATGTGGTTTAAACTCATAGAAGTGATCTTCTCCTAGGCTCATGGAGTTAAGATTACCTCGTTTTAATATTAAATTTACGTACTAACTTTGAGGCGGTGGCGATCCCTCCCTTGGAAAAAATAAATATTGAAACCAAGAAGTTAAGCATGAGGATGAGCCTTTGAGTGTCAATATTGAGTTTGATTCCCTGGTTTATTGCAAAACACAAGAAATCTACATGGAAGAAACATATTGCTACCAAGTTTACGCCCAAAATATAGTTAAAACTTTTCTCTATACAGTGTAAATGCAAACGGTAAAAGTGGAAATAAGGAATATAAATAAAAAAAAAACATTTTTTAAATGCATCAGCTGTATTCCGTAAGACGTTATATTATAACGTTATGATAGAACGTTAAATTATTAAATGTTTTGTAACTCCGAATCGCTTTTTGCGCTATTCTAACATATGATTTGTTGGTAACTTAGAACCTACGCTTTTGAAGGTAGCTTGCAATGCACAAATATCGTGACATTACTAGAAAGAGAGGGCAACAGAGAGAGTAAGAGGGTGTTTCACTCGATTCCAATGAGCTACGTCCAGCATGTAGCTGCTTTCACCCACCAAGTGAGATAAGATGATCCTCTGTTCATTACTCCCTTTTTCTAGTCTTGGCACGATATTTATGTAACCTCGAAAAGTTAAGCTTTAAGGTTGGTAATGACCAGCTGCCAATAATTCCGACAGGTAACTGGTCTTTACCAAAAAACTTATTACGTCTGTTCCATTTCCACATTAAGGAATCCCTAAGCAGATCTGTCAAGAGTAGATGTATAATTTTAATCTCGAAAATATATTTATAAAATAGTGCTACTAATTTTGTAATAAAAGTTTAAGCCTTTTTTATTTATTCTCATGAAAAAATAGTGTCTTGGCTCTAAAAATTAATGTTAATCAGTAATTCTAAGAGGAGATAGTGATCCAAAGCATTTGGTTCACAGTGTGAAGATACAATTGTGCTACTGATGGTCTAGTGTTTAACATTCTAGACCATAGCACTAAGTGTTCACACATATAGTTTTGTGAAATAAATGACAGAAGTCATATTTACATTAACAAATATACTAGGGCAACTAGTTCTTACATTCATATCAGCGGAGCCTACATTTGTTAGTTGTCCCGAATTATTTCACCTTTCAATGTTATCTCATTTTGAAATTTTAATTTATGGTTGATATGCAGGGTATAACTGTATAATTAATAATAATGGATTTCACTTTATTTGCAAATCAATTTATTTAAAAACATAGTAAAAGCTCTTCGATATTTGAATGAACAAATAATCCTTATTTTCTTTTCTTCCGTGTCTCAGTTTGTTTTACCACAACTTTAATGCCTTTCTCATTGAACACCAGATCTCCACTTGAACTAAAATGTAAGTTTCCATATACAACAATTGCAACAGCCACAAGTGTTGTAATTATTGCAATGTATTCAACTCTATTTTCCAGTGGAATGCCACATATGGTGTACCATACTGATCCGTCTGCAGGTGGTTTTTGATTCGGTAAACAGTTCCAGTTGAAATACCCTTCATCGTAATCGGTAGGGCAGAGATATTTTCGTTTACGAAGAGTCTACAATAAGACAAAATGAAGACATTAGATATAAACTGTCAGTTATAAGAGAACTAGATTTATTGACCCATGTTGCAAACTTTACTAATATTATTGCAACTCTCAAACCTATCGTCGAGACAGTTGGCTAAATTTTGACACCCCGACAATTTAAGGGGAGTTTTCGTGTATTGTTCAAATAAACATAAATGAAATACATTATAAACTTTAACTTGACCGAGAGAGTAAAATTAGTTTATCTACTTTTGAAACTAACTGTATATATACAAGGTGTAAATAGTTTGAGTGCATATATTTTAGAAGGAGATGGTATACACCAAATCAAACAAAGAACTCTTATACCACTATGGTCTACAGGTCCTAATAACTAGCCTCGGCTACGAAAAAATGTTTAGTGAGATTTTATGTACAAAAATTGGATAAAACCGTGCAGTTTTTGTGTGATCCAACATACAAAATAATAAGAATTATTTAATGCGTTTCGAAATACGTAATTTAAAATAGGTATCTACTTTACAGATGCTTTGAAGTATTTGGTAACACGTTATTTCTGAATCATATGTTTTTATTATTGTGTTCTTTTACAACACTGTTTTTCTAACACGCATTTTTCACATCAAGACAAAGTCAAACAACTCCATGGGGCCTCGGTGGGTTCTTCCCCAGTGCTTGCTAACATTTTCATGAAACAAATCGAAACCCAGGCCCTAAACTCATCTAATTTAAAACGTTTCTGTTGGCTAAGAGATGTTGATGGCACTTTTGTCATTTGGCCTCATAGCAAATATTCATTAGACTTCTTCCTGTAATATCTCAATGGTAGACATCCTAACATTTAATTTACAATGTAAATCGAGTCCGATTCTTCTATGTCGTGTCTTGATGTCCTCATAAGAAAAACCAACAATGACAACTTCTCACATACTGTCTATAGGAAACCAACCCGTAGCAATCGGTACTTAAATCTCAATCATACCATCATCCTGCCCAATTGAGTTCTGTAATGAAATCTTTGGCTTTAGATCTATCCGATTAATAGATATTAACAATAGACAAAACGAACTTAATAATCTTCAATAAATTCTTAGACAAAACGATCATCCGCGCGCATAATTCGTCAATCTCAACAAACCCCGAATACACCAACTCCGTCAGACACCAGAAAACCATCCTTCCATACATTCGAGGAGTCACTCACAGATCAAACACAAGGAGTCACTGACAAAATAGCACGGATTCAACACCACTCAAACAATAGCCAACCGCAAGGCAGTGATATAATCGTGCCTCAAATTCATTGCGCACATTGGAAAAAGTAAATCGATCACATTCTTCTTGGATACGATGTCTCAGATCATCCAGTAACTCCGGAGAAGTAGTATACAAGGGGCTCTTTAAATATTCCCAAAGTAAAAATCCAGGGGGTCATATCAGGCGACCTTGCTAGTCACTCGATGGAACCTCGTCTTCCAGTCCATCTATCAGGAAATCGATTATCCAGAAACTCTAACTGGTAAGACAAAATGATGTGGTGAAATACAAGTTCATATTCTAGACGATCATCTGCCCCCAAATTTTCAGTTATTCTTGGACCTACAGTGTTTGCAAGTAAGTCTACTTATCTCCATTTAAAGTGCCATCTATGAAACGTTATATCACCTAGGATTCCTGCCAACACATTTAGCTTTAGAAGTGAGTGAGTAATGGTGGATTAATGTTACTCCAGCATCGGCAGTTATGACGATTTACCTCAACGTTTAAGTAGAAAGAGGCTTCATCAGAGAAGCAAGTATAGTATAAAAATTTGGGATTGTTCTTTATGTGCTTTATATGTTTATGTGTTTTTTCACAGAATTCAATTCTTCTGTCAAAGTCGTCTTCATTTAATACTTGGACCAGTCTGATTTTGTAGGGATGGAACTTATTACGTTTCAGAATTCTGTGAAAACTACTTCGTGGAACACCTGATGTTAACGCAATTTGTTTTAAAGATTTGTTTTGTTCCATTACTTACAATGACACTGAAGAGACTATGGAAAGAAAGTAAGACATTTACTAGCATTTTTTTTTCTTTTTCAAGGAAAGAACTTATTAATTTTTATTATTATCTCAGAAGTGATACACAATGGCGCACTTCAAAAATTACACATCGAAATAGTACTGTATAGGCTATACAATGGAGATCTGATAATAAAATGATTAACAATTCATCGTCAGTTTCATTTGCATTTTCGTAATAACAAAAAGTCAAAAATTATAAGCGAATTATGTCCCCCTTCGTAAATCTTTTGACGGGTTTTTTGCGATTCTTAAAATAATGAGTATTTTGGGAAATATTCCAGGTGGCTCGTTTTCGTTGGGATACGCGTAGTCATGTAGTCATTGGGCGTGGTTGAAAATTGATAACTCCTGGAATCACTAGTAAAATGAAGATGTTACGCCAGGAACACATCTGCTCACATCAGGTCCGTTGGCACTGCTATCGTATCCTTTTGCTCATGCTTCTTTGAGTAACCAGGAGCGTAGTTGCTTGCCACGGACCATGTTGTTATGGCGTACGTCTTAATGATACTATAAAAGTAAAACATCAATTAAAACTAATTTCTTGACTTCTATTAAAAGATAAGACGCGAGATGTAAAGACCGACATCTCGCGTCTTCAAATTTAACGATATGTATCAAATACATAAAGAAGTGTTCGAGAGGACATTCAATTGTGGGAACCGCAACTGACGAAGGTTCCCTAACCAGGAACAATATATATTATATACTGTCTTGCGTACAAAAGAATCACACCTCGAAGAGAGTATTCTATTAAAGGAATAGTTTTTTTCGTTACCATTGTTTAACTATTCCAGTTACGTCTTTTTCAGGTTTATGTTTACTTATGCACATAAGAAAATAAAGTAATAATCTATCGTTAATATTATCTTTGCAAATTTGTTAGTAATTGGTAGAAAGTCATTGTCGTCAAGTATCTATAATAGCTTTGAAATTTACGCCCAATGTAACCAAACAAATATTACGACTTACCATTCCAAATGCTGTCCTTAAGGGGACATATTGATTACACGGTCCAATTGGTTCTCGTAGCCCCGTCACAGATTCATTTTCGGGATTGAAAAATGTAGGAATTATCCAGAAAGTCATGTAATGGACTACCAAACTTAAAACTGCGAGATAAGTCGACCAGTGTGTCAGATATAATGCATTTGCAGTTTTTGATTTTCGATCACCAGACCATATAAGTAGTAAAAAGATTGCAAACACTATGAAAAATGTCACCTCACTATGGATGTTGTAGATATCATGTAAGGGGTGGTAAATAGGCATGAACATTAATATTCCACCTGGTGCCCCAAGAAGTGCGGTTAGTACACAGCAAAATAATTCTCGAAAAATGCTGCAAAATGAACTAACTGTTTACATCTGTGGATAACAACAGAATAAATAAAAAATCAGTAAAATAATTATTTGTTACGAATCAAAACATGCATAATATAGTGAAATATAACCAAAGTCACAATAATTACATAATCATTTCAACATAGCTCCTGATGTTAGCTTTTAGGGCCAGGTTATGCATGCTGATTATCTGATATAGTCCCATCTTATATTCAGTTCATTGCCATTTCAGGGATAATGGATAATGACTATTACTTCAGTCTTTACTGCTCTCCACTTCATTCTTTTTCCACAGGCCATTGTGCAATTTTTTCATGTAATATTGGTTTTCAGAATCCAGTTTTGACAACTATTTCTCAGCTCTGGTAAAACATATTGATCTCTTTCGATTTGCTTTCTAGAAAATTATCAATAATTTTTCAAGTTTCTTCTGAATCTCATCCTTGCAAGTTTGTTCTGCTGTTTATTTTGGCGAACCCAATATATTTAAAATTTGTTCCAGGTCTTCTAATGCTTCTAAAGCTGTAGTATTGATTGTGATGTTTTGAGTGCCTACCTTTACGTTCTACATTACCTTTATTTTCTTGAATTACATTTAGGCCCTTGATGTTCCTGTCTAACTTTCGAGAGATACTTTCTAATAGTCAATAAGTCAGCAAAATATATTTTCATTTTCAAGCGATAAATAAATAAAAATAAAATCGTTCAAAGAGTTGTAAGGTGAGGCCCCTTTGAAAGTCAGCTACAGTTTCTTGGGTGTGTTAAACAGCGGTAGTATCCCATTCACGTAAAAACAAAAATTAATTTTAGTCTTTTCCTCCCAGTTGAAAATTTACAGCTACCTTAAAGGAGAAAAAAAGTCAGCTGACGATAGTTTGGTGGAAAATACGTCTTCGTGATTGCCATTGATTGATACATTTTTCCACCTATGAAAAATATTGAACACAAACTTCATGTCCATTATTTTACGGTAATAAATGTATAGTGATGCATAGCATCTCTGACAGTGAGTCAGTGACACGAGCCAACCGAAATCAATTAAATTATGTACATTAAATTTAGCTATTAATAAATAGCCAATTGCTTCATTTGCTTATCTTAGTATTTCTTCATTTATTTATTTGTTTCTATTTCTGTTAATTCAATATAAAAAATATTGATTTAATCGAAAATTTACCAAAATATTATATATTTCATTTAGAGCATTTATAATGTCGAATAACTTTAGATGCGTCATTTTCTCCTCGATGAAAATTCGTAAGCTCATAGTGAATATGATTCTATAAATAACTAGCCGTTACCCGCGGTTTCACCCGCGTATGGAACTTATTTGAACCACCCTACTTAAACTATAAATCCACCAATCCCGAGTATATTTCACCCAAAGTGCAAGTACTTATGGGCCACCTATATAACAATTTTATTCGACATTTTTTTGAATCACCTTGAATAACTGTAACTCTACTTCACCCTATATTGCAACCTGCTGTTTATTTGTCACCCAATAAAACTTTTTGAACACCTATAACTCTTCTCTACCCTATATTTCAGCTATGCAACTGCTTATGGTCTACGCTGTATAACAATTAATTCTAATATCTTTTTAATCACCTTTTAAGGTAAAATTCTCTCTTTACTCTATATTTTAATCAACCTTTATATGCAGCTTTTTCTAACATTGAGTCAAACACACTCTAAAACTATAATCTTGCTTCTCTCTATATTTCAGAAATTCCCTATAGTAAAATGCAACTGTTTATGGTCTACCCTATATAACTTTTTTTTTTATCCATCCTAATAGAAATGCCTGTGGAACCCTTGGAGTAGAAACTCCGCTCTAACTTTCCTATATACAGAACACCCTGTAAGGTTATGATTGTTATATTAGTTGATTTTGTTAAATCGAAACATGTTACATTTGCACATTCCGCATTTTGAATAAAAGCTATGCTGATGCCAGTATCCAATATTTTGTGCCTGCGGTGGAACCAATTGAGTAATTGAATTACCCAACATGGTAGAAGTTTTTCGCTATATATACCGTTTCTGTCAATTTAGACAGATAAAAAAACAAACAAGCAAACAGACAAACTTACAATTTTATAATAGTATTGATAAAACAAAACATAAATAATAAAACAAAACAGCTAGCAACACGTCGACAGAAAACTCGTATTTAAATAGGCGATAGATGTTTTTCTCTGGCTCCTGAATTATACCCTTTAGGGCAACAGCTGACGACTTGTCCACCGAAATCTAACCAGCTGACATGATTAATTTATTAATAATATTATAAAAATTAGAGGAAATGAGTTATAATAAAATCATCTCGTGTTTAACCCATCTTCGTGTTTAACCCATCCACGGGACCGCAGCTGACGATCACGGAACTTTTACGAGTTATCGCCCGAGAGGAAATGAATGAAAAAATAATGTGCCCAACTCGGTAATATAATATTTAACTCTATCTCGGATTCTATGAAGGCCAGTGCGAGTGGTATTTGAAATTCTTTAATTCGACTGTTAACTTCCTTTGGTGCTCTTACTTTGTGTTGAGTTCTCTACGATCTTACTGAATACTTTGTACACTACCTGCAATAGACTTATCAGTCTGTAATTCCAGATGTCTTCGTTACTGCCCTTCTTGTGGATTAATGCTATGTGCCTTGTTCTTAATAATTGATTATTTTGGCTCAGCGTTTTCATGTTTTTCTGCCAGCTATTTTTGTAGTTGGCCCGTTATTCCGTCGTTCTTGCTGCCATTTGAGTTTTCTATGAGAACTTCTGCAGTTTCTTATTCCTTTATCTGAATTTCATGAGTTTCGGGACTTGCATATCAGTGACATGTTCCTTTATTTGGTTGATAATGTGATTACTTTTCTTCTCACGATTGTTAGTGCCGTCTTAGCCATCTTATAACCCTTTTGAATTTTAATGGCAAATTCTTCGTGTTTCTCGTGTAATTTTCTTTCTTATGGACTTGAATAGTTCGGTATATTCTACACGGTTGATGTCCGTTGCACAATCCCATTCACTTTGTTTCTGATTCTTTCCAGTTTCGGATTAAGGACGATTTTTGCTTTTGCAGGTCTACCAGAGCTCCCTGTTCTGAATTTATTTAGTCTGCTCACAGCTTTGTAGATACTAATCTTGCTTATCAGGACAAAGTCAATTTCATTTTTGACTGATCCATTTTGTGAGTTCCAGGTCTTCTTTCTGCTGGACGATTTAATGACGCAGGAATTTCAGATATATGAGAGAATTGTAGTAATCCCATTCTCCTTTCGTTCCGTTCACCAAATCCAAGGTTTCCTATTGATCTGTCTCATCCATTATTTTTTGCCACGTTGGTCGTTTGATTTTTTCGCCAGTATGGGTTATTGCTGTTGAAAGTAACAATGTTAGATTAGAGCGATGATTTTATTGGTCCATCTCTGATGTATCTAGTTAGATCTTCCATCTGGGTGGCACAGATGGTGACATGTTTCATGTGTTATTACTTCTTTGATTGTCCTCCTGAATTATGTTTGTGATATCACATTTGATATTTCTCCTCTCTTGTTTTAATTTTGCGAACCTAGATATTTTTGAGAGCGTTCCAGAGTTTGTTTTGTGGCTCGAGATGTTTGGAGTTTTTGAGGCGTACCCCCTGAATGGGGCCTGGTTGGTATTGAAGCTCATGTCTATAATGCGGTGCCGGCTTTCGAATTCATGGATTTTTGGAGTGCCCATACTCTTTATAATCCCTGTTTTCCTGGATTGTCATTAAGTATATAATTACAAAAAATATTGTTGTTTGGAGTATAATAGGACAGAGAAAATTGCATATTGGTTGCTATTAAAATACCTTATGAAATTTACCTCTTGTGAGCTATCCATTTTCCTTCAGTTTTGCAAATTTTCTCCCTTAGGAAGTGGAACCAGAATGTAAAACTAGCTGCGAAAGTTGCATGGAAATAATAGGAATTCCAAGGCACCCAATAATGTCGGTCGTAGATATTAGGATCGGTGTCATGCCAAGTCCAATGCATAAATCTGATCGAAACAATATCGTAGGGAATGTCAATAAGGACTACCCCTAGTCCCACAGCAAAAGGTTCTGCCCATTTTGGTAGACGCATCTTTGCTACTGCAATGCTACTGTTGTATATAAACATAGGATCTAAAAAATGTATCTGATTTGAGATTCGTAGTGCTAACCAAAAATTGGAAATTCTGTTATGTAGTTTTCCTAAACAATTTCAAGGAATGCTGCCATGTTCATTATAGAATAGGTAAAGTAACTTGATCGAGTTGGTTTCTTATTTGAAATTTAGATCAGAAGTGTCGATGAGGTTCTAAGCAACCTCACCCCATGGGCGGATCCAAGGGTGGGGGCCATAAGTTAGTAAATTTAATATTAAAACGAGTCTAGAAGAAGGTCACTTTTATGGGTTTAAACCACATAACGACTATTTTTAATGAATACTCCAAGAAATATAGGTTTAAAATTATATTCTGGTAAATTTAGTACAGGATCCCCCCCTGAAGCATTAAATCGCCCCCCCCCCGGGAGCACGTGTCTGAATCCGCCCCTGCCTCACCCTCACCTGTTTAACATCACGTGTATTTTTTGTAAAAAATCTTTAATATTTTGAGAATATTAATTAATAAAAAATGCAATAAAAACAGCACATATTAATTGAAAACTTTTTAAATCATTCACAAATATAAAATAATTTTCCAATAAACTAGAAATCGTGGTAGTTATACTGGAATTATTTTGACGTTTTTTTTAACATTAAGATAACAAAATTATTACATTTTAATAAGTTCAATTGCCAAATATATTCAAAATTTTCTGTATGCGCTGCCTGTTTGTCCTAAAAAATTCCTCTGATGTTTTATTTTTTCACACCGGCAAGTAATGGATAAATCTAAGGTAATGTTTAGGTACATATTTTTTGTTGTTTATTATCACGTTGTGTTGAATGTCTTAGGAGTTATGTCCCTGTCTAGCCTAGTTTGTATCTTAATTAATTATGGTATTAATTATATCACATACATATTTTTCAAAATTTTTGTAAATTTTATCCATTTAAGTTCATAAATTAATGTTAGAATTTTTCTTTTACTTTTCTTGTACATTTTGAGTTAGGCCCTAAATTCTAAATTTTTCCCAAAGTTGCTCAGGCACAGATGTAGGAGGTAATGCGTCGAACTTTGTTTATTTAATTTTTAATAACTAATTAATTCATAATTATTAACTAATTCCTCATAATGAGCCCTTTCACTTGATGTATTGCACGATAAGTTATAACTATTTTAATTTTATATTTTCCATTTAATTATGTAATTTAAACTTAATAGCAGGGTTTTATGCTTATTTTTCCTGTTATGTCAAGTGAGACCCTATATTTCCAATGTTTTTTTCAACATTTTAAGTCATGTAGTTGTTGAGATTAAACCTTAAACTTTTAGCTGTCAATTTTTTTAACAGTTTACTGCACAAATGGCAGCAAATGCAAATCTTGCGTTAATTTTGAGAGACCCTTTAATATTTGATATTAAGTATAGTAGTAATCGTACTGTTTTTCCTACTCCTTTATAGACATACGAAATCGAAAGAGGTTATAAATCCCCAGACTCACCCAAACTTTATTACGTATTATGTACATAATAGGTAGTAATGATAATGTCTAATTAGGTAGAACATACTTACACAAAAAAACGATATACAATGGCAGTCTTCTGCCTAAAAATATAATTGGCGTTTGCGAATGCCAAAAATTGTCGACATCAGGATGTATATACGAGATGCTCTCTACGACAAATCCATGTAGTATGGTAGATAAATACAAATATGGTAAACGTCCTTTTCTGACAAGAGCTACAAAACATTTATCGTATTAAGTTTACAGCGAACTGAAAATGTGACAAATGTGATATATTAGCAATGTAGGATACATTTATAAAAGATGTTCACCATGTATTAGTAGTAATGATGCTCCGAATAGAAAGGATCCTTGGTTAAGCATATACGTCGGATGATTTTTCCAATGTATCTTCCAGTCAGAGATATTTATTAACCAATCCCACACCTGTCAAACCGTTAAATTTATTAATTATTATTAGTGGGAATATTTGAAATCAGTTTCAAAATATATTCGATATACGCTCTCGTCAGCCCGCAATTATTAATCAGAAGATATTGTCAGCGTTTTTTAAAATTACATATATAAGGATGCTGTAAACAAATTTGAATAAATCACAAACTACTTTCAGCTGAGATGGCATATTGAAGAAGATGCTGTCGCTTAACGCTATTTGAACACTTTAGAAATTAGAGCATTAGGCAGATCTGCTGGAATAGGTTGGATTCAAACTTACGACCTTGGTCCGAATGTAACTCCAATGGAACAACAAACCTGCTTAATATCTGTTCCACAAGCACCGTTGCCACCGTGGTTGTCTCCTGGTTGGGTATGGTGTATGCCTCGGGCTATTTACTAGAATAATCCATAACGACTCAGACTAGGTGAATGGACCAGCGACATGTATATGGACTATTCTTTCAAATGGAATTCCCACATTGTTCTGCTGCCTTTTGCCCTTTGTACTCGTTTTCGGGCCCTTACTGGCTGCCCAGGTGTCATATTTCGGGCATCAGCCTCTCACGTATTCGAAGTAATTTACCCAGTATTATCCTTGGCAAATTTTACCCAAAGTCTTATTCGTGTCCGGTAATCTTGTTATGTACGTCAGTTAGGACAGCGGGTACCTCTTTCTTTGGGATTACCCGCTGGGACTTGGTTTCTCTCATTATTGCTTTCCCAAACTCTCTTCTCCATTCCACTCTCAACTGTTAGAGAGGCCCATTGGGTCTACAATGACGTCAGGGCGCCCGAGTATCTGGTTACCTTGTCCCATCGTGGAAACCTCAATGTCTGGATCGGCCATTTGGTTCTGTACACATTGCTCTGTTGTCCGATCGTAATTCACCTGCACATGAACCGGTCGGATGAGTACTGTCCTGGGGTGAGAGGAGTATTACTCAGCGATTGATCCCTCATAGTGCTTTGGCCCACTGTAACTGGTGATCTGTCTGGCAACCTCACTCTGTAGTTAAATATCCGTTTACACTGATAACATATGCCGCTCGTTCGTCGATTCAGCTTAATTTCAATTATTTGGTTAATCTTATTATTCTTTAAGTTACTAAGTCTCAGGATGAGTTGAATTTAGACAACTTTAATACCGCTGATAAAACATTGTGTCTTTGACATCATCTGGTAGGTCTGGAGATGAAGCGTATCCAAAGTTTTGTAAACTCTCAGCAGATTGTGTGTTTTCCCTTTCAGGTGCACTTGGTGTACCTGACTCAGTGAGTGATTGATTGTCATATTTCTTATCTAACACTGAAATCATCTTTTCGAAGTTACCATGTTCGTCTACTGGAATGCACTGAAAAAGTTGTAAATCTAAATTGTAGTTTGTACGTCGGCCAAGATGAACTACCATCAAAAGTCAGTGGTTATGTAAAGGAACCTTTAGACTTACGGTGTTCTGATATTGTCTATCTCTGTAAGTCTTGCTGCATTTTCTTAATTTTAATTTGTATGTTTTGAATATTATTTTCGAGAATATCCATTGAACTTTTTAGAATCTCAATTTCATCATTTATTGCCGTTATATCTGATTTCATAATCTGCTATTTCTGATTAACTGTTTTATTACCTTATATTACTAGTTGCATTAGTTGTTGCATTGATGTTGTCTTAATTCATCATCCTGCCGTTTTTCTTCTAACATTTGAAGTTCATCTTGCCCTTTTGTCTTCTGATATTTTGTGCTCACCTTGTAATTTAGAAAATAACCCGTCCATTAGGTTCTGTTGTTTATTTTTCGTGGTAGAGACGATAATTTTTCGTTTGGTTCTCATGGTAGTTACAATATTTATGTTTTTCATCTGTTGTGGTTACAAGATTTTCTAATTCAATTTTACGTTTCTCCTCAAAAGATTGCACTAAACTTTGTTGGATTTCTCTACGAATTGCGTCTCCTTTTTTATGTCACGTTTTTTCAAGGATCTAATTTATTTTCTTCTCCAGTTCATCGGTAACTCGTTTGAAAATTTCTTGGGTAGTCTCGTCAATTTCAGCACCCATACTTTTCGTAACTGTCAATGAGATTATCTTATTTCAGTTACATTGAAACTCCTAAGTAATACTTTCGAAGACGAAAATAGCTATAAATTTATGTTGTTAACTCGAATATTGCATTTAGCAAAATGACGGCGTGTATATTTAATTAACGAAAGGGGTTTAACACGCATGTATTTATTTCGGTTTCGTTCAGAAGAATTTTCATTATACAATTTTGCCGCTTCCTCGGGGAATATTTGTAAGTAATTTCAAGTCTGTTCTGTCTTATAGCTCTGGGCTTATCCAAGGGGGAAGGGCGATGGAGGTGATCCCTCCTCCTGTAGAGCCTCGAAGTTAGTAAATTTAATATTAAAACGAGGTAATCTTAACTACAAGAGCCTAGAAGAAGGTTACTTCTATGGGTTGAAACCTCTGAACGACTATTTTTAATGTAATAGTCCAAGAAATCTGGGTTTAAAATTATATTTAGGTAAATTTAATACAGGATCGCCCCCGGAAGCATTTTCTGGATCCGCCCCTGCTTATAGCTATGCCGAATTCTGGATTTATATCAACGTTAACTTTTTCAACGTTCTCTGCAAATACCTGTTAATATCCGAACACAATTTTTCTTATAGCTGATATTTTGTAGATAAAAAATAGAAGCAAAACTTCGGTAAACAATGTATAGATATCTCAAGGCTGAAATAAACCAGTTTACGTTCTGTTTATTCAACTCTTATACGTGACTAATATGGGCTTTAGATTTTTTACTCTCACTCTCATGATAAATCAAACACTTTAAATATGAATGTTGTTTTATAAATACTTACATTTTGAAATTTAAAAGTGTTCAGTTCTGTTCCAGGACGAAACAAATCTTCGTACACAGTATAATTCATCATGCTTGTAAAAGTTTAAGTGTGCATAATGAGTCTTAGTTCAAATCTAAAACTATTAGGTAATAAGATAACCTTTGCAGATTGATTTTTTATCTGTAGAAATGTTATATCAGCTACTTGTCCTTATCATTTGATGTAATTCGATATTTCCTAGTTATATAGTAGTCAGTCGTTAGTAAAAATATATAGTTAAAGTTTTAATTAACGTAATCTTTAACACGAAAGGAATATCGACATTTATAAATTTCACGGAAGACTAGCCCATAGCCCATATAGAATTTAAATCGGGAGTGGTAAGCTGTAGAACGCCATTAAGTGTAATTCCTAAAATAGAAATCACAGGAAAGAATTCGTTATTTGACTAAAACCTATCAAAGCATTTATGGTCCTAACCATGTGCCGGAAAACCCGGCCATAAGCCATTAAAGCTTTCCATAAAATTCCTGAATTAGAAAATACCACAAATAACTTCAAGAAAACAATTGAGAACAGCTGTGGGAATTATAGTGACTAAAGCTTTCAATTTTAGACGATTTATATGTTTAGGTTTAGTTTTTTATATTTTATAATAAAGCGTTTTGTAGGTTACATTTGCAGTTTGAAAAGATCGTCCTAATTTCCGTCGATATTTCTTTACTCTACACATTTCACTTTGGAAAACAAAAGCGTTACCACTGTCTTAAAAGGTTACCATCGGGTTTAAGTTTTCAGTGTCAGTGTAAGTATGTTCCTTTTGATATGTTAAATCTGTCGATATAAATTTGGCAGATAATTCCTTTTATTGTTAACTCGGATCGTCGCGTCGTATAATTTTATTATATTGTTATAAAATTTATCCACTCCGTGCCTGGCGAAAGCATGGCAAAGCATCATTCATCTCAATTAAATATCAATCGCTGGGATAGTAAAAACAGAAGAACTAGAAGGTTCGGTATCTGGACGCTGTGCGAACAAAGGTAGAATGACCAGAAAATTCGGGGTACGCTATATAAGGTAGTTAGTTTATTGCGTTCAGCTTATTTGTTGTTATGATTTCGATGTTATTGTATAGAATCAGCTGTTAAAATATTTGATGTTTTACGTGTCAATAAAAGTTCTAGAAAGTCAAGTAAATATTAGTTTTTAAAATTAATATTAGTTGAACCCACGGTGTTTATAACAATTTGATGTTCAGAAGTGAAGGATTAAATGAAGTTAAAATCGCAATTTGATTTATGGAAACCCGAAGTATGGAAAAAGGAAAAATTGGCGAGACAAAAGAAATATTCAAACAGGTTACGGATGGACTAGATGAAAAAATAACTCATATCTTAGAAAAAACGTGACAAGAAGGAGAAACAACATCAAGAAGAAATCCAGCAAAGTTTTGTGAAATCTTTTGATGAGAAACGTAAAATAGAATTAGAAAACCTTGGTTCTGTGATGAAAAGTGACCAACAAAATTTAATGGAAGGATTGTTCTCGAAATTTAAAAAAAAACATGGCCAAACTGAAGAAAAAAGACAACTACAATTTGAACAATTAATTTTGAAGACGCGAGATGTAAGACCGACATCTATGATTTTCGAGATGTCGGTCTGCTGTTCTCCCTTAACTCCTAGGACAGAATGTCACGATAAAATCATAGGTGTCGTTCTTATATCTCGTGTCTTCAAATTTAACGAAATGTATCAAATACATAAAGAAGTGTTCGAGAGGACATTCAATTGTGGGAAGCGCAACTAATGAAGGTTCCCTGAACAGAAACAATATATGTTATATATAATATATAATGTATATTGTCTTGCGTACAAAGGAATGACACCTCGAAGAGAATATTGAACAATTAATGCAAATAGTATTGCGAGTTAATGAAAGAATGCAAATAGTAGAATCAGACATAAAAGAGATAAACGAGGTCATAAAGATTCTAAAAAATAATGTGGAGGCTCTTGAAACCAAAATAGAGGACATCGATTCCATCCAGAGCTAAGTGAAGTTTTAAATCAGCGCCGTCAAAACAAAGGGGAAACCGAAATTAAAGAAGTACAACAAGATTCGCAGAGAGAGAAATACCAGCACACCGTGAGTACCAAAGGTTTCTTTAGTAAACCACCCACATTTGATGGCAGTTCATCTTGGCCCATGTATAAACGGCAATTTGAAGCAGTGGCTACAGCTCAAGGATGGGGTGTAACCAAGAAAAGTCTACCTCTCTTGTAATTTCCTTAAGAGGTCCGGCCTTAGAACTCCTCCAAAGTATTCCAGTCGATGAACAAGGCAATTTTGACAAGATCATAGCCTTCCAGGACAAAAGATACGACAATCAGTCCTTGAACCAAGCAGAGGTTAGACGTTTAGTGCACTTGTCCTACCCAGACCTGCCAGAAGAAACTAAAGATCAATTGGCCACACAGAGTTGCATAAACGGCATGAGAGATGTGGAAGTACAAAGGAAGCTAAGGCTTAATGGCATCAAGAAGAGTAATGAAGCTCTATTTCGCACTTTAAAGGTAGAGGCTGTCATGAACATGTCCAAGCCGAGGGTACGAGTAGTTTCTTTCAACCAGGAAGAGTCAGAGTCACAATTTCAAGCGTTGCTGTCTGGTATGAACAAACTGCTGGAACAGTCACAGAGAACTGAGACAAGAAGAGCATGTTACTGTTGTTGGCGGACAGGACACTTCCAACGATGCAGCGTGAGGCTATCGGAATGATCACGGACCAGGGGTAACCAACAAAACAGCCACATGTCCAGGAACAGTCAGCCAGTCAGCATAAAGGGGCGAATCCTGACTAACCCTCTACCAGCCCCCAAAACATTATCCATCCAGGGATTTTCCCGAGATAGCAGCAGCCTAGTCATGAGGGGCACGCAATGAAATCCAGAACTTACCGGTCCGGACTCGTTCTATAACAACGCGATTTCGGGTCGGTCCTTTTAAAACCAGCATCGAAAATTCTCGTATAATCAATCATCAACTTCACAGCCGCCGAGCTATTTCGAGAACATGTTTTTCGAGAAGCGATCGGTGTCGTACTGAAATGAAACAGGGTCGGCTTAGGTAAATTTCCTAACAATATATATACAGGGTGTAAATAGTTTGAGTGCATATATTTTAGGTGGAGGTAGTATACACCAAATTAAACAAAAAACTCTTATACCACTATGGTATGGTCAGTAGGCCTTAATAACCAAGAAAATCCCTAAAACATATTAAGTAAATTATTGTCAATCCAGCAACGTCGCTCGCGTTCGAAGCAGATTCACTCTTAGCGCGAATAATAAAGGAATGACTACGCCGACAAAAAAATAAACACCTGTGTTTTTGTATTGACTGATGATATTGATCTTACAATTAAATAAAAATGTATGAAATATTTTGTTGAAAATATTTACGTTTTTAATACAAGGTATTGCAATTAGAATTTGTATTTGGCGGTTTCTTTTATGCAATTATACAAAGTTGGGTAAATACATATGATATTCAACTCAAGAAGATCTGTATATGTAGTTTTTTACCAGTTAAATTATTCGAAGAGTCATTAGTACTGATTTAATTAATATTATTTATATTAGACAAGTAAATATGTAATCCTACTTACCGAATTTATTATAATGATAGAACTGAGTTGAAACAACGGATTATTCACAGCAAATGTTCAAAATGCCCACCAATACTATCGACACAAGCACGACACCGTTTAATCCAATTTTCACGTATGCGAGAAAAAATTCCTGGAATATTTCGGATTTCGTCAGCAGCGTCAAAAATGCGTTTTCTAAGGTCATTCTCGTCAATAATTGGAGTCGTGTAAACCTTACTTTTCATGTGTCCCCATAAGTAGAAATCTATAGGATTGAGATCAGGAGATCTTGCTGGCCAACGTATATGTCCGTTTCGACCAATCCAACGACGGGGAAATGTTTTATTTAAGAAGTCGACAACTAGATGACTTGAGTGGGCAGGTGCTCCGTCATGTAAGTACCACATATTGGAACGTGTTTGTAGGTTCACTTCATCTAACAAATCTGGTAGCGTGTTGTTCAAAAAATAAAGGTAATTCTCACCTGTCAAACGTGCAGGCAGTATAAATGGCCCAACCAAGTATTCACCAACTATTCCAGCCCACACGTTAACTGAGAATTGGTGTTGAAATACTGACTGGCGTATTTCGTGCGGATTTACCTCAGACCACGAATGCGTATTATGAAAATTTATTATACCATTCCTATTAAAACTTGCTTCATCTGTTGTTGAAATATTGTTCACAAAATTAGGAAATTGTCGATGTTTTCTGAGGAACCAACGACAGATATTGAGTCTTGGTTGAAAATCATCAATTGAAAGCCCTTGAACCCGCTGCATGTGATATGGATAGAGCAATTGTTCCCGTAATGTTCTATGAACAACAGTGTGAGAAATTTGCAGCTCACTTCCAATACTCCGTGTGCTACGATATGGGTTGATGTCGATAAGGTCTAGTATTTGATCCTCAGCAGCTAAGATACGATTATGTCGCTGTGGTCCGCGATTGTTTATTTGTGGTATTACACTACCTGTTTCCAGAAGCCTCTGCGAAACAGCTACGAATGTCCTAGCATTGGGCAGGCGTCTGTTTGGAAACCTTTCCCTGTATAACATTCTTGCTATTCTGCAATTACGTCTGCTTTCCCCATAAATTAAGAGCATGTCATGTCTTTCCCTAATTGTATAATCGGCCATTATTTATCACAAATAAATACTGTCGCACTATTCTTAATTTTCGAACTTACACACTAATCACAACCGATTTTATTTATTTTAAAAATATATTAAATGGAAAGCAAACCACGAAGTCTACATCAAATAGATATCATTCAAATCACTTTACCGTTTATCTATTCTTATTTACAAGAATCGAAATCGCAAAAAACAATCGTAACTCTCAGTCGTCGTTAAAGTAAAAAATGTAGTAAATAAGTTGGTCCGTATGCCACGTTGCCATATCTATTCGGAGAAACTTACACTAAATTATAAAAGCATATTTCGAGTTTAAATAATCAATTTTCATTTTTAATGTGGCTATTAAAGATGTATAAGCTATTGAGTATTTACATATTTAGATTTACACCGACATTTTGAAATCGAAATTATTGTATTATTCATTGTAGTAAGGGCTACATAAAATCTAACTTTATGTGTTCTTTTTGGCGAAACTATAGTTTATTTTAGAAAATGTTATAGAGCTTTTTGATTTGTTTTTGCCTGAAGTATTGTTCTTCAAAATCTTTGCACTCAAACCGTTTACACCCTGTATATATATATATATATATATATATATATATATATATATATATATATATTAGGCACGGACGGAACTACGTGTAGCTCTCTTGATGGTCCGGGTGTTCGTCCGTTGAAAGTTTTGTCCCTGTAAAGGAACGGTCGCCTGACGTTTCGCCAAAATCTCACTTGGCATTTTCATAAGGCTTTTCCTCTTCTTCCAACACGAAGGGTGGCTGCAGGTTCGGACCTTTCCGCACTACTTCGTATCCGAGATCGTCGGCTAGGTCGTTCTCCGCTTGGTCTGCTCTCCGTGGCGTCTGAAGTGGTAGTGAGCTCCGATATGTGCGCGCCGCTATTTATGCTATCTCCCGAGTCCCCTCCTATTTCTTTGCCCCGCCTCCGATTGTGTTGAGGGGGCGGTGCCGTTTGTTTTGACGTGGTTCTGTTTGTACCGATGGCGGCCGCAGATGTTCCATCAAGCTCTACGAAAAGCTTAGGAGAAGAAAAACCACACTCCTGTGCGATCTCCATTTCCCGATAAAATGCAGAGACGAAAATCTCCTTCCATCTTTCACCAAGCTTTCCTACCACACCCATAGTAAGAAAACCGACACCATCCTCAACAATGCCAGAAGAGGGCTACTGCGCGAGGAAATACACCGGACAAGACGACACTTAGCCATGACCGAGAGGGATCTACTGACTACACACTTGCAACTCAGCAACACCCTCCACGGACTAATCTGGATGTCAACAGAACAACTAGTTTTCTTTCGAACAGAAACAGACAAAGAACTCAAAACAGCCAGACTAAACAAGAAACATCAAAACCTTGCTAGGAAGGCCGTACAGATCACAAATACTAGGCCGCTAGACTATGACAAAGTGGTCCACAACGTTTCCAACTCCGCTGTCGAGAAACAGATCCTGTGTAAAGGCTTCAACTTCGCAATAACTCCAACAATCATACCGGTCGAAGATATCATCCCTGGCGTAGAATCAACACTACACCACGTCGAACCGGAGAAAGCCGAAGAAATAAGGCAAGACGTAGCAAGAATCCTGCGGTCTACTAAAAAACCAGAGCCAAACGTATCCAGGGCAGAACACCAAGCACTAACCTCAGGCAAAACAAAGACATCACAATCCTACCAGCGGACAAGGGAAACGCCACGGTAGTCATGAACACAAATGACTACAACTCAAAAATGAAAGAAATTCTACTGGACCAAACCTATAAACCAATAAAGAGAGACCCGACAACCTACTTGGAAGAAACAACCAAATCCAAAATTCAGGCTCTCATACCAGATGAGGATATACGCAAAAGACTCATCCCGAGAGAAAAATCCAGTAGATGCCCCAAGCTGTACGGTCTGCCAAAAATTCACAAGGAAGGAGTCCCGATGCGCCCGATAGTCAGTGCTTTCAACTCACCTCTTCAACAACTCGAGAAGTACCTCGCAGCAGCCATGCAACCTTTAGTCGAAAATGCCGCATCCTACGTAAAAAATTCCGAACATCTTCTCATAACAATAGGGGACATAAACTTACAAGAAGAAGACCGCCTCGCAAGTCTTGACGTCAAATCACTTTACCCAAGCATCCCCGTCGACGAAGCCTTGGACCAAATTGCCATGAATGAAGACCTTCCTGCGCACATCATACAACTCGCGGAACATTGCCTCAAAAACTCATATTTCTCCTTTGACAGGCAACTTTACAGACAGGTCGACGGTGCACCTATGGGCTCGGCGCTCTCACCAGCGGTGGCAAACCTCTTCATGTCTTATTTCGAAACGGCCCTTTTAAACACAGCCCCCCTGAAACCAAAAGTCTGGCTACGATACGTAGACGATATCTTGATAGTGTGGCCTCATGGGGATAGGGAACTCAACAATTTCCTACACCTGGCAAACGCTCTACACGAAAGGATCCAATTCACCATGGAGATAGAAGAAGATGGATGCCTTCCTTTTCTGGACATCTACTTAAAAAGGACAACAACAGGGAAGCTAGAAAACACAGTCTATCGAAAGCCGACACACACCGACAGATACCTTAATGCTAAATCCCACCATCATCCCTCCCAAATACAAGCAGTATCAAATACACTTATATGCAGGTCACGACGCATTGCAGACCCCAAACACAAACAAGAGGAACTGAACACCATCTCACAGACCTTGAGGAGGAATGGGTACAGCAACAACACCATACGACGAGCCCTGAATCCACAAGAACTACCAAGGCACGAAGAAACCCAACAAGACTCCCCAAAGGCAGCGACCACCCTTCCGTACATACAAGGAGTGACAGATCGGATCGGAAGAATCCTCAGGAAAAGCAACATCAAAACTTCCTACAAACCTCATAAGACGATAAAAAGCATTCTAGGCAATCCCAAAGACCAACGTCCACTAGAGAGTCACGGAGTCTACAGGATACCTTGCGGCGGATGCGAGCAAGCATATGTAGGTCAAACAAACCGTAGGATCGAAGCCCGAATCGAAGAGCACAGACTCAGCATACGAAACAAAACCACAACCTCGGCCCTGTTCCAACATCAACAGCAAACAGGACATAGAATCAACTTTGAGGGCTCTAAGCATCTGGCAACAGAAAACAACTTCAAAAGAAGAACAATTAGGGAAGCTATAGAAATTGAAAAGGAAGGAGAAATCAATAACCGTAACGAAGCTCTACACCTGCATCAAGCCTGGTAGAACATCTTACGGGAAAAGAAAAACAAATTAAAAGAGAGCGCAACAATACCACAACGTTGCATTCCGTCACTCGTAGCTAACTATCAGGACGCCCTTCGTGTTGGAAGAAGAGGAAAAGCCTTATGAAAATGCCAAGTGAGATTTTGGCGAAACGTCAGGCGACCGTTCCTTTACAGGGACAAAACTTTCAACGGACGAACACCCGGACCATCAAGAGAGCTACATATATATATATATATATATATATGAAGAAATATTCATCCGGGAATACATCCGTTCGTTACATTGATTCATCTTTGAATCCTGCAGACGTTTCGCCAAGGTCTCACTTGGCATTCTCAATGCGTAGTTACGGTGAACTGAGAGGTGATCTGCCTGAGCTGTTTATTTTATATGTCTCCGTCGGAGAATAAACAGCTAAGGTCTCACTTGGCATTCTCAATGCGTAGTTACGGTGAACTGAGAGGTGATCTGCTTGAGCTGTTTATTTTATATGTCTGCGTCAGAGAATAAACAGCTCAGGCAGATCACCTCTCAGTTCACCGTAACTACGCATTGAGAATGCCAAGTGAGACCTTGGCGAAACGTCTGCAGGATTCAAAGATGAATCAATGTAACGAACGGATGTATTCCCGGATAAATATTTCTTCACATTGTTCCATCCGTGCAAGCCTACGACTAGACATATATATATATATATATATATATATATATATATATATATATGTTTTAGGTGGTTTTCGGGAATTCATCCGCGTAGTTGATAACTGATCCCTTCCGGGATCGATGGTAAAATGACGACGTTTCGGTAGAGTCACATCTGCCCTCTTCAGGTCGGTACGCATAATTCTCGTAGCCTTCTGCTTTCGCTTCTAGTTACTCGAATACTGAGTAAGCAGAAGGCTACGAGAATTATGCGAACCGACCTGAAGAGGGCAGATGTGACTCTGCCGAAACGTCGTCATTTTACCATCGATCCCTGCAGGGATCAGTTATCAACTACGCGGATGAATTCCCGGAAACCACCTAAAACATTTAGTGCCCGCGAAAACTAAAAACAAATATATATATATATATATATATATATATATATTTGTTTTTAAGTTTTCGCCGAAACTTCGTCATTTTACCATCGATCCCGGCAGGGATCAGTTATCAACTACGCGGATGAATTCCCGGAAACCACCTAAAACATTTAGTGCCCGCGAAAACTGCGAAAACTTAAAAACAAATATATATATATATATATATATATATATATATATATATATATGTTATATCACACTTCCAAAATGTCTCTTTTTAAAAAGACTTTATTTATACTTATACTTATACACAATTAATAAAACTTTTAATATAAACTTGAATATAATGAAAATAATAAAACTTTATAACAATAAAAAAAGACAAAAATGAGTGTTAAACTAAACTAGACAAATCTGTAAGTAATAATGAATTCAGACATAAGGCAATTGAACAATTTATAACATAAGAATGCTGACTAAGCTGTCGCAGCGTTTGCTGTTCTCACGGATGTACGTCGTCGAAGGTAACCTGAGACGGCACGTGGATGCTGACTCAGCTTGGGAACTGTTGCTATATGGTTTCACATAAGTCGATGGAATAACTTATATAACAACGCCCATCCATATAAAAAAGTTGATGCTACAGCATCGACTTTTAAGGGAGGTTCTGCCATTCCATATCCTCGACAGAACTAAGGAGGCTATGGAGTTTTACCCTGGGCTTGATGGTTGATGGACCTGGTGGTGGTGCTGGATCGGCAGAAGGGCTGATCGTTGGGGGCTTCTGGAATTTCTTTCTGATGATGCTGATGGAAAGGAGGGCAACCACAATTACGGTTGTTGCTATTGCGATGATCGTAAACCAGGAGGTGTGTTTCTCCAAGAATGGTTGGTCTAGGAGCTTTTCTAATTCCCTGGAGT
This sequence comes from Octodonta nipae, assembly GCA_034190945.1. Lineage (NCBI taxonomy): Eukaryota > Metazoa > Arthropoda > Insecta > Coleoptera > Chrysomelidae > Octodonta > Octodonta nipae. The sequence goes on along the minus strand of CM067216.1, from coordinate 72,239,374 downwards.
ATTGGCTAAGCTTATGGTTGGCAATATTCAGGTCTCTGGCATCCAGTTTCTGTAGTTTCATGGGTTTCAACTTTGGAAGTTGACCGATGGTTGGTAGGTTGTCGCAACAGTTGTACGGGATGTTGACTGGGTGACTTTTTAGTGTGATGTTGTCAACGTTGTTGGTGGTCCTTCTGGCATGGACCCTAGTGTTACCAATGAAGGCATTGCAACTGGGTTGGATGGTCAATAGAGAATTTGTCGAAATGGATTGGGTAACGACATCTTCTCCCTTGCACTTGATGTTGATGGGCAACTGTCCGGAAGTCGAGATTAACCAATCAATCTCTTGAATATTATACTCTTCGGCATATAATATTAAAGGCTTGCAAGTTGAAGGAAGGGCTGCTGGCTGTCTAAGAAGCTGTGCTTCGCAGAGGGCTTCTTTGTCTATGGTGTGTGGAATAACTTTGGAACAGATCTTATGTTCTTTAGATAATGGCTTACAGTCACTCAGGTCTTCGAAAGATGCGTACAATAGCGAATCGTCATCTCTCGCGATATATTTTAATTTTGTTGGAAGAATATGGTAAAATCCTGTTCGATAATCCAAAACTGGGATAGGATACAAGCGGTACAGTGTATAAGTTTCGGGATTGACTAAGGGAATTTTTAGTACAAAAACAATTTTAGTATTGATCTGAAAAGCTTCCAATTCTATTAGATAGATGTATCTAGCAACATTTGAACTATAGGTTGGAAGTGGTTAGTTATTTTCATGAAGTGACTGTGATATTTTCTGAAGGGAGTCGACCAAATCTACTGGGTTTATAATTGAGCTATGTAAAATTTTTAGACGGGCGAAAGAGACTGCAGTTAATACATCGTTGAGGGTATCTTCAATGTATACGTAACTTTCCATTAAGCTTTCACACAAATCCAAGACATTGGCTTGAAGTTCATAAAAAGCAAGATCGTCTGTAATGAACTCAATATTCTCTCTTCGGACTGAAATTTTTGTATTGTGGTGTTAAGGTTTTTAACGACCGAAGTTGTTACTGATAATTGTCGTTTCATTAAGTTTTCAATTTGATGTTGGTCTTTAGTAATTTTATTTATACAGTCACTAAAGTATTGTCCGTCTGTTGCATCTAAGTTACCGGAAATAGATTTCCAAATTGATCCCAGTCCGTTAATGAGTCCGCGTTTCTTCCTGTTGGTACTGTAAGTCTTAATGTCAGTGAAAATTTCTGTATATTTGATGTTAACAGATTTAGATATTTGTTTCAGGAGGCTTACGTGAGTCTGTACTTTTCATTTGAAGATTTTAGTGTTGGTTTTGTTGTCGCTAATAGTTTCTAAAAGTCTGTTCAGTATATTGTCGTTGTTAGAAATAGCGTCTCGAAAGGGGTTTAGATCTTTGTAAACAAGGAGTGTCCATTTGTGATTAGAAATTTTAGGGGTCCCTTCTTCATGAAAGAAAACTCCTATAGTTTTGTTAACAGGCGTAATGGAGTACTGTTGAAGGTTCACGACTGAAAACAGTCCACAGAATCTGAAAAGAAGGGATTTATTCAAAATAGGGTTTTAGTCTGTCAAAGTTAACTTTAGTTATTTGGTTTGTTTGCAAATTTATGACGGTGGCAGAGTTCTTTCGTATTGCAGTAATTTCGAAGGGGCCGTTGAATTTGTTTTCGGCTTTGTTTTTGATTTGGGACTCTTTTACGTAGACTTTGTCACCTACTTTGTAATCGGGTTGTTTAGTAGAAACGTGTTGGTCAAATCGCCCTTTAGATATTTCTTTCTGTCTTTCGGTTTTAGCATGGGCGAGTCTGTAATAATAGTTCATCCTGTTATTTAGGTCTCTTACGTATTTCGAAATAAGTTTTTCCTGGTTGTAAAGGGTTTCTGGAGGCCTACTTGAAGTGTGCCCAAATATGAGTTCGTAGGGCGTGAAACCGGTGGTTTTATTTTTCGTGTTATTATAACAGATGATGGCATAAGGGAGGACATTAAATGGATGTTCGTTTGGATGTTCCGCTGTATTTGCCCTTATCATTTCTGCTAAGGTCGCGTGAAATCTTTCAATAGAACCGTTTGACTCGGGATTTTGAACGCTGGAGAAAGTCAGTTTTATGTCGTATAGTTGGCATAGATCCCGCATTAAGGTGTTGTCAAATTCACGTCCATAGTCACAATGGATGCGAAGTGGAGTTCCGTAATGTTGAAAGAAAATCAGAAGGGTGTTTACGACAGTTGAAGCTGTTTTGTCGTTAATGGGGTAGGCTTGCGTAAATTTCGTGAGTTCGTCCCTAATAGTGAGTGCATGATTTCTAGATGAGTATTCAAAGATGTCAATGTTAATACGTTCGAAAGGAGTCTTGGGTGTTTCCGTAATAACAAAAGGTGCACTTAAGTTTTTCCTACAGAACTTTACCTTTTGGCAAGTTTCACAGGATTTGATAAATTGTTCTACAGTTTTAATTAAGCCGGTCCAATTGTATTTTTCCCTAATACGTCTGATGTTTTCGTTAATGCCACGATGGAGGTTGTTTTTACCAGAGTGGTATTGTTGTATTATTATAGGAATTTCGTCTTCGGTAGGAGTTGTAACAATGTTTTGGCAGATTTTGAGTTTGATTTCTTTGCCGGAGAGAATGAAAGATAAAATTTCAAGAATAGGAAGTTCTATGTTATTTTCTATGCAGTATGTTTCGGAGTCGTTGAATTGGTCTTGGTTGGTATAAATAATTTTGAAAAGATGTGAGACGACAGTTTCAGGGTCATAGGGCAAAGGTACAACTAAGTATTTTCTATGCCTGACAGATTTACTGGCCATAATGTTAAGAGTGTCATTACTGAAATTAGGTTCTTCTTCGAAAAAGTCATCAATAATTTTGTCGTGTAAGTCGTTAGTTTTGTTTTGCCAAAAGAATGTAACTATGCGTTTGTGGGACTTGTCTAGAAGTTGAGAATTGGATATTTCAATTTTAGAGTAATCGATTATTGACTCAGTTTTGTAGAGTTGAACAAATCGATTAAACTCAGCGATAATTCTTTCGTCATGTTCGTCGTCATTGTCAAAGTTTTCAGGTTGTTCGGAGTCAGTTTCGTTGTTAGCGAAAATTTTGGTTTTTCTAAAGGAAATCAGCACATTGCTTGAAATGGTTGATTTTGATGCGAGAAAGAGCATCTGCGTTTTGGTTTACCTTGCCGGGCTTGTACTCAATCTTATAATTGTATTCCTCTAGCTTAAGGCGCCATCTGGCTAGACAACTGCCAGGATCTTTGATGGAAAAGAGCCAAGTAAGCGGACGGTGGTCACACAGGAGTGTAAACCTTCTCCCAAAAAGATACGGTCTGTAGTGCTTAACAGCCCAAACTATGGCCAACAATTCTCGTTCGATGGTGGAATATCGTGTCTCTGCAGCACAGAGGGTGCGAGAAGCGTATGCAACAGGGAGATCTTTTCCCACAGGGCCTTGAGAAAGAACCGCTCCAATAGCAAAAGCACTAGCATCAGTAGTGAGCAGGAATGTTCTTCAAAGTTTGGATATATCAGGATTGGGTCAGATACAAGAGCTTGCTTCAGTTCATTGAAGGAAGACTTGCAATCTGCGTCAAAGATGAATTTGACGTCTTTTTGGAGTAGTTTAGTCAGAGGTTTAGAGATCTTCGCAAAATTTGGTATGAAGCGTCTGTGATACCCAGCGAGACCCAGAAAAGATTTCATGTCTTTCGGAGTTTGGGGTTGCGGAAAGTTCTGAATACATTCAACCTTTGAAGGGTTTGGTTTTACACCTTCTTGTGTGATGGCCAAGATAAGCCACTTCTTTACGAAGTAATTCGCACTTATCAGGTTGAATTTTTAGGTTAGACTTCCGAAGTCGTTTAAAAACTTCTGTCAACCGGGAAATATGTTCATGGATGGTCGGAGAGTAGACGATGATATCATCCATGTAGACGAGACAACGTTCATTCTGGATACCCAGAAGAATATTGTCCATGACCCTCTGAAAAGTAGAAGGTGCATTTTTTTAAACCAAATGGCATACGAATGAATTCGTAATGACCATTTTCGACAGAGTCTTAGGAATATTGGATTTCCAACTGGTGGAACCCGGAAGCGAGATCCAGTGTCGAAAAATATTGACACTTTCCAAGTTGGTCGAGAAGATCAGAGATATTTGGCAGAGGATATTTATCATCTACAGTCAATTCATTTAATTTCCTGTAATCGATAACTACTCGCCACTTTTGTTTACCAGAAGCATCGAGCTTTTTGGGGACGACCCATACAGGGGAGGACCAAGGAGATGAGGAGTGCCTAATGATACCTTGTTCAAGCATTTTTCCAATTTGGGTTTTCACTTCCTCTTTATGAACTTGAGGATATCTATAAGATTTAGTGAAAACGGGCTTTGCGTTATTCGTATCAATCGAATGTTTAACCTCGTTAGTGAAAGTCAAGACGTCACCTTCAAGATAGAAAATGTCTTGAAATTCCAAACAAAGATTAGTGATTTGTTCGCGTTCTTCGTCATTTAGATGATCAGTTCTAATTTGTTGTCTAATAGTTGAGTTTCTGTCTATGTATTCGGAATCATGATAATCGTCTGTATTGAAATTCAGAAGAGGGTGAGTTTTGTCAAGTGGTTCCAGAAAAAGTTACTATTTTGGGCATCGCGTTAGCGTTGATGATGGAAGTTAGAAATTCGCCATTTGCGTTAATGTGTACGAGTGCGTTTGGAAGTCGTACTCTGTCAATTTCTTGAGTTGGTAAGATGGCGTCGATGTTAGAAAGATCGCATTTAAGTTTAAAGATCTTTTCTGTTCGTGCCTCAATAGTTATTTTGTTTTGTGTGGGTGTTTGTGAGTTAATATTTGGCTTAACATTGGGTGTGTTGGGTACATCAGTCAAGGGTTGATCGTTATCGGGAACTTTGTGTAAAGGGATGGTTTTAAAATTTGTTATTAGCTGTTTAGATTTTAAGTCAACTATGCATTCATAGTGTTCGAGAAAATCTAATCCTAGTATGCCGTCAAACTCAATGTCCAAATCGTATATGAAAACTTTATGTGGGTTACGTGGAGCGAATGGAATTAGGGTAGATTGTGAAATAGGGATTTTTTCATGGGTAATTCCTTGAATCGTTACCCTTTCAGGAGATCTTTGGGTGAAATTCTTTACGGTATTTTCTTTGAAGATAGAGATACCAGCTCCGGTATCAATAAGTAGTTTGAATTTAGAAGAAGCGTCAAGAATGTAGTAAAGGTTTTTAGAGTTAACTGTAAGAAGTGGGCTTAAAGAAATAGTTGCTCCGGGAAGTTCAAGTCGGGGTTTAAATCGTCCAGATTGAGGTTTTGAATCTGGGTTTCGACTTCGCACAAAGTTGTTGTCGAATCGGGAGGTTGGTCTAGGCTCGGAAGCGCTAGAAAATCCTGGTATTGATGACTACTAAAGGGCTCGATAGGAGTATCTTCGAACGTTTGTTCAACGATAGGATAATTTTGAAGATCATCCTCATAATCGTATGTGTTATCATCCGTATAATAATTGTAGTCTGAATAATTAGTGTAATCAACATCTTGGTGTTGATTGAAATGGTGTGTCCTTTCAGGACGGTTATTAGGATTGTTTTGTATTACCGATGGGCGATAATAGTTAGGGTTCATTTGAGACCTAAAAGGGGGTCTCTGAAAGTTTTGTGGACGAAACTGTTGTCCTTGTTGAACAGGGGGTGTATTTGAGAGGAAATTGGGCCGCGTTGGCTGGTTAGGCCCAACAGGATTCGGCCTGTGGTTTTGATTGAATGTTTGAGTATTGTTTTGATTTTTCAATCGGCAATTTACGGCTATGTGGCCTAATCGACCACAATGAAGACACTTAGGTGGTTGTGTCGGCTTTCGAGGTGGGAAATTTGGTTTGAGAGGAACAGATTTGTTTGTTTTCTGATCCTCGAAATAAGATAACTGAAGCTCTCTTCTAATTCGGGAATGAGCCTCTAGAAGATCTTTTGGATTACTTGCACGAATTACTTGTCCTAACCGGGGGTCTAATCCCGTAAGAAGGGTATTCATGACCATAGTATCCACTAGAGTGGTCTGGGCGTCTTTTTGTTCTGGACTTAGCCCAGCCGTTTTATGAATGCAGGAGTGCATTTTCGCACTCAAGACTTGAAGATGATTGTAGAACGTTAATGGGGACTCATTTGAAAGTTGTTTCAGACGTTGTAGGTCATGAATCAGGGAAGAGAGATCACGAGAATCTCCAAAGTGTAGGGTCAAGAGTTGTTTAATTTCAAGGTACGATCCGGGGTTCCTTGAATTTATCAACTGCGCCGCTTTCCCTTTGAGTTTATTTTTGATATGGATCACTAACAAATATTTTTGATCCGCCGTGGACATATTATATGCGCAATTACACGCATCTATAAAGGTTCCCAAGGAAATTTGGTCGCCTTCAAATTCGGGTATAACGGAAAATATTTCCGTTAACCGGTATCTTTCTGTTTCAGGGGTACCTGAATTTGGTGAAGCTTGTGCCATGTTTATCGATATAAATGGATTGGAATATAAAGTTTATAGAATAAAATGTTAAAAGGTGTAGAAAATTAATGAACTGTAGAATACGTTAGTGGGAATTAACGATTGTTTGAACGATAGAACAGTATGGTATAAAATGTAAAGCAATTAAAATCAATAGTTCAAATAAATCAGTTAATCGAAATGGAGAAATAAATCAATAAAATATGTAAATCAAATATATCAATGTCAATAAAAGAAATCAACAAATATATCAAATAAATCAAATAATAAATAAATCAATATTTCATTCAAATCAAATATATCAAAAAATAAAAATCGAATAATAAAATAGATCAGTTTCGATCAAATAAAATCAAATTATTTAAAATCAAATCAAATATTTACTTAAAACGAATGACGATTCACCATTACTTACATCAACAGGAACATTGAAAGCGCCGTGTTCTACGTTTGATTGCAGTGAGGACTTCCTTCAGGTTCGTTGTTCCGTTGAGGGATAGGAATCCGCCGCTACCAGTTAGAGTACTCGTGTTCTAGTAACGTTAGACGGATCCTACTGACTGCGCCAATGTGTTATATCACACTTCCAAAATTACTCTTTTTAAAAAAGACTTTATTTATACTTGCACAATTAATAAAACTTTTAATATCAAATATATATAAAAATAATGAAAATAATAAAACTTTATAACAATAAAAAAAGAAAAAAATGAGTGTTAAACTAAACTAGACAAATCTGTAAGTAATAATGAATGCAGACATAAAGCAATTGAACAATTTATAACATAAGAATGCTGACTAAGCTGTCGCAGCGTTTGCTGTTCTCACGGATGTACGTCGTCGAAGGTAACCTGAGACGGCACGTGGATGCTGACTCAGCTTGGGAACTGTTGCTAGATGGTTTCACATAAGTCGATGGAATAACTTATATAACATATATATATATATATATATATATACAGGGTGTAAACGGTTTGAGTGCAAAGATTTTGAAGAACAATACTTCAGGCAAAAACAAATCAAAAAGCTTTATAACATTTTCTAAAATAAACTATAGTTTTGCCAAAAAGAACACATAAAGTTAGATTTTATGTAGCCCTTACTACAGTGAATAATACAATAATTTCGATTTCAAAATGTCGGTAAATCTAAATATGTAAATACTCAATAGCTTATACATCTTTAATAGCCACATTAAAAATGAAAATTGATTATTTAAACTCGAAATATGCTTTTATAATTTAGTGTAAGTTTCTCCGAATAGATATGGCAACGTGGCATACGGACCAACTTATTTACTACATTTTTTACTTTAACGACGACTGAGAGTTACGATTGTTTTTTGCGATTTCGATTCTTGTAAATAAGAATAGATAAACGGTAAAGTGATTTGAATGATATCTATTTGATGTAGACTTCGTGGTTTGCTTTCCATTTAATATATTTTTTAAATAAGCATATCTGGGCTAAAGAAAACCCTTTCCATGTAGAACAAAGACGACCCCAGATAAAATCGGTTGTGATTAGTGTGTAAGTTCGAAAATGAAAATTAAGAATAGTGCGACAGTATTTATTTGTGATAAATAAAGGCCGATTATACAATTAGGGAAAGACATGACATGCTCTTAATTTATGGGGAAAGCAGACGTAATTGCAGAATAGCAAGAATGTTATACAGGGAAAGGTTTCCAAACAGACGCCTGCCCAATGCTAGGACATTCGTAGCTGTTTTGCAGAGGCTTCTGGAAACAGGTAGTGTAATACCACAAATAAACAATCGGGGACCACAGCAACATAATCGTATCTTAGCTGCTGAGGATCAAATACTAGACCTTATCGACATCAACCCATATCGTAGCACACGGAGTATTGGAAGTGAGCTGCAAATTTCTCACACTGTTGTTAATAGAACATTACGGGACCAATTGCTCTATCCATATCACATGCAGCGGGTTCAAGGGCTTTCAATTGATGATTTTCAACCAAGACTCAATTTCTGTCGTTGGTTCCTCAGAAAACATCGACAATTTCCTAATTTTGTGAACAATATTTTAACAACAGATGAAGCAAGTTTTAATAGGAATGGTATAATAAATTTTCATAATACGCATTCGTGGTCTGAGTTAAATCCGCACGAAATACGCCAGTCAGTATTTCAACACCAATTCTCAGTTAACGTGTGGGCTGGAATAGTTGGTGAATACTTGGTTGGGCCATTTATACTGCCTGCACGTTTGACAGGTGAGAATTACCTTTATTTTTTGAACAACACGCTACCAGATTTGTTAGATGAAGTGAACCTACAAACACGTTCCAATATGTGGTACTTACATGACGGAGCACCTGCCCACGCAAGTCATCTAGTTGTCGACTTCTTAAATAGAACATTTCCCCGTCGTTGGATTGGTCGAAACGGACATATACGTTGGCCAGCAAGATCTCCTGATCTCAATCCTATAGATTTCTACTTATGGGGACACATGAAAAGTAAGGTTTACACGACTCCAATTATTGACGAGAATGACCTTAGAAAACGCATTTTTGACGCTGCTGACGAAATCCGAAATATTCCAGGAATTTTTTCTCGCATACGTGAAAATTGGATTAAACGGTGTCGTGCTTGTGTCGATAGTAATGGTGGGCATTTTGAACATTTGCTGTGAATAATCCGTTGTTTCAACTCAGTTCTATCATTATAATAAATTCGGTAAGTAGGATTACATATTTAGTTGTCTAATATAAATAATATTAATTAAATCAGTACTAATGACTCTTCGAATAATTTAACTGGTAAAAAACTACATATACAGATCTCTTGAGTTGAATATCATATGTATTTACCCAAATTTGTATAATTGCATAAAAGAAACCGCCAAATACAAATTCTAATTGCAATACCTTGTATTAAAAACGTAAATATTTTCAACAAAATATTTCATACATTTTTATTTAATTCTAAGGTCAATATCATCAGTCAATACAAAAACACAGGTGTTTATTTTTTTGTCGGCGTAGTCATTCCTTTATTATTCGCGCTAAGAGTGAATCTGCTTCGAACGCGAGCGACGTTGCCGGATTGACAATAATTTACTTAATATGTTTTAGGGATTTTCTTGGTTATTAAGGCCTACTGACCATAGTGGTATAAGAGTTTTTTGTTTAATTTGGTGTATACTACCTCAACCTAAAATATATGGACTCAAACTATTTACACCCTGTATATATATATATATATATATATATACAGGGTGAGTTTTTTTGATAATTAGTATGGGGATCTCGGAAACTAGCGAAGATATAGCAATGGTTAAATTGGGAAAGATTTGCAGTTTTTTGTAAAAAGTCATGGCTTACTAGATATTTTGAAAAAACGAAATTCTGTCGATTTAGTCAAATCCCTCTAGCTCCTTTGTTTTTGATTTTATAAAAAAAGTGTAAATATCAAAATAGAAACGAATTGTATCCCGAATATGATTGTCATGTCCTTGTTTGCGTGACAGCTCTCGTTTTCGAGATATGACATAAACTTATCTTTTTTTGAATGGAAACCATAGTTGGCTATGAGCTCAAAAAATCGGACATTTTTAGAGATTTTCAACGATATAACACTCGATATGGTTATTCATAAAAATAACGGAGTTATGGATGCTTTTCTCTCTTATTTTCACTTTTAACGTAGGTAGCCATGAAAAAGATTGTTTTCACTTTGACGTTTCCTCATTTGAGAGTAATTCCATTAGTAGTGCTGAACTGACAGTCGATATTGACAAGTTTTCATGATAAATTGGAATATTCTAACGAAGAAAAACTGAATATGGTGGAATGTTATATCAGATGCCATAAAAATTCAATTAGTGCAGCTGAGGAATACTTTTATAGATATTTTAATCGTGGCGTCGTTAACCTACTCTGTGTACATTTAAGAGGCTTTTTTTACTACACCACCAAAGGAACGTAATCAAATTAACGAAGCAGCACAAATAAATGATTTGACAATGGTAAATCAAAATCCATCTACATCAACTCGTGAGATTGCGGCAGAAGCTGGCACATCTCAACGAACTGTAGTTAAGGTACTGAAAGCTCACAAGTTCCACCCGTACAAACTTTCAGTTTCTCAAACTTTGCATGCTGGTGACGAACATCGACGTATTTTGTTTTGTACATGCTTTAGAGACATGTGCCTTGACAATCTACAGTTTCCATTAAAGGTGTTATGGTCAAATGAAACTAGATTTACTAACTGCGGTATGTTCAATAGACACAATGAGCATATCTGGGCTAAAGAAAACCCTTTCCATGTAGAACAAAGACGACCCCAGATAAAATTTGGTTTTAATGTTTGGTGTGGTATCATAGGGTCTACTATTCTGGGGCCTTTTATCTATGACGAATCACTTACTGGGGAGCGCTACTTGCATTTCTTGCAATACACTTTTCAACACATGTTGCATAATTTGAATTTGAGAACTCGTTTAGAAATTGAGTAGTTCCAACATGATGGAGCACCTGCTCATAACTCGTTATTAGTAAGACAATACTTAGATAATATCTATCCAAACTCTTGGATATGAAGAAATGGCGCACGCGAATGGCCACCCCGGTCTCCCGATTTGGCAGTTATAGACTTCTATTTATAGGGTGCGCTAAAAAACAAAATATACAAAAGAAAGTATGAGACAGTTGGTGACCTAAGGGAGGCGGTATTACAAGCAATTGAAGAAATTGATAGGCGGTCTGTGAGGAAAGCGGTAATGTCAATCTTATAAAGATGCAATTTTTCTCTAAATAACAATGGTGGACTTTTCGAACATAAATTGTAACCATAATTATTTACTTTAATCGTTCAATGTTTTTTGGAATAGTTATTAATAAACCAACCTATTTCATGGCTAACTACGTTAAAATTGAAAATAAGAGAGAAAAGCATCCATAACTCCGTTATTTTTTTGAATAACTATATCGAGTATTATATCGTTGAAAAGCTCTAAAAATGTCCATTCAGAAAAAGATAATTTTGTGTCATATCTCGAAAACGAGAACTGTCACGCTAACGGGGACATGACAATCATATTCGGGATAAAATTCCCTTCAATTTTGATATTTACACCTTTTTATAAAATCAAAAACAAAGGAGCTAGAGGGATTTGACTAAATCGACTGAGTTTGTTTTTTTTTTCAAAATATCGAGTAAGCCATAACTTTTTAGAAAAATCCGAAAGTGTCATTAAATTGGGCCAGTAAAACTGCAAATCTTTCCCAGTTTAACCATTGCTCTATCTCCGCTAGTTTCCGAGATCCCCATACTGATCTTCAAAAAAAACTCACCCTGTATATACTCATTAAAATAGGTGTTGTCGTATATCATTTGAAAGCCCTTTTTACGGACTATACCGTCGTAATAAATTTTTTTAATGCAATTCCTGATCATGTAACAGAAAACCTAACGGACCTAGTAGTAAAACCGGATTATTAAATTAAAAGTCTTTACTGCATGGAAAAGTATTAAAACGGAGTTCTTTTATAGTACGCTCTTAAACCATCCTGTTTCACTGTGGCACCCTGTAATAACACACAATACAAGAAAAACATTAAATGTAAACATTCATTTATTTTACATTATTTTTTGCTGATATTTACAGCAAGTTTGTTTATCTGTTTTGACCTTTCTTCCGATCATTTGAAGCATTGTACATTTATCTGTCAAGTCATAACTTTACTGATTTGTTGAAAATTTAAAAGATAATTATGGTATACACATTGCAAGAACGTGTAGAGCTTGTAAGTCTTTATTACCAAAATCAAAATTGTGCTCGATCTGTTGCAAGGGTTTTTAACCAAAACCATCCCGAACGTAACGTTCGTCATAAATACGTATTGGAGTTGATTTTAAAATTTATTGAGACGGGCTCAGTAATGAATAAAAAAAGAGGTCCCATTGGAATTGTAAATGATGAAGGGGTAGCTGTGGCTACATTGGGCCATATCCAACTTATACCAAACACGCAGTCTGTCCAGCAAATCTCTGCAGCTTCCGGTATTAGCAAAACTAACGTTTTTAGAATGTTTCATAAGTACAAATTCCTTCCGTACAAAATTAAATTACTTCATGAATTGAATGAGGATGACTGGGATCGAAGGCAAGAGTTTTGAGAAATTATGACCCAGCGTATTGGGAGGTTAACCAACATAACTGTAAATTTTGGAGCGATACAAATCCTCATTTATTTCGAGAAGCTGATAGTCAACATCCGGTAAAACTAAACGTCTGGGCAGAGATTTCGGGAAATCATCTAATTGGACCCATGTTTATTCCTGGTAATTTAAATGGTGAAATTAATGCATTGATAATAGAAAAATGATCTTCAACTGCATGAAGAGCAATTGCATTTCCAACAAGATGGAGCTCCTCCTCACTACGCCGCACCAGTTCGTCAATACCTCGATTTGGAATACCCTGGTCGCTGGATTGGAAGAGTGGCCTGCCCGATCACCTGATCTGAACCCTTTGGATTTTTTTGTAGGGATATGTTAAATCCAAAATTTTTATGACTCAGCCTGAAAATTTGGAGGAACTACGTCAACGAATCATAGCGGATTGTCGTCAGATAACACCGCCTATGCTGAACCATGTCAGAGACGGCTTTCAGTCAAGGTTGTACTATTATATGGAAGTCAATGGAAGACACTTTAAACATTTGATTTAGAGGCATTGATTGTATTGTAATGTAAAGTGTTTTTTTAATACTCTTTTATTATATCATATACAGAAATTGCAATAAAAATTACGACGGTATAGTCCATAAGAAGGGCTTTCAAATGATATACGACAACACATATTTTCCCTATCTCAAATCTCAAGTTCATTGAACTGGCCTGTTTATGTTGAATGCGCGCAAGCGCTAATTCACCTCAAAAAAATTCCCCGTCGAAACAAAAATCGACCTGTTTTTTCTTATTGCAATAGCTTTGAAAATAACAAAGATATTCAAGGTAGCGGCTCGGCGCCTATCGGGTAGCACCGTGAACGACTGTGTGTGATAGGCCCTTGGCGCTCAGTGGCCACGCCTCCCGCTTGCTGATTGGTAATTTCCGGTTGAGTTGTTACAGGGCGGGGCCGGGACGGTAATAGAATTTTCCAACAATTCGATAAGTTCTGGATTTCATTGCGTGCGTTTAGACTATGAGGCCTCTTTGCCATTTCAATTGCCTCTCTTACGAGTCTCGGTTTCTGGTGTTCTATATTTGCCAGTACTCTGGTATTTTCAAAGTCTATTTGGTGTGACGTCGTAATGGCGTGTTCCGCAATATATGTTGTTTTTTCTTGCTTTCTTATGGCGTTCTGCTTAAATCTTCTGTTAGTTTGCCCCACATAGGTTTTATGACAGTCTGCACATGGAATCTCCCTGTTGTTCTAAAGGGATCCTCGTCTTCGGAGTCCTCAACAACGAATTTATTTTTCTGTCTGACATACGGTAAATAAACCTTGGTTATTGGTGTCTCATGCTCCTCGACTGTTTGTCTCGGTTTTGACTTTAGGGCTCTTTGTATATTTCGATCTGTAAATCCGTTTTGTCTCAGAGCTGATTTAAAACTGTCCATTTCCTGTTTGATGTTATCCTGGTCAGTCAGTCTTTGTGATCTGGTTACTAAAGTCTTGACGACGGCTTGTAGTTGGGCTGGAATTAGCATGAAGGTATCTGTTGGTGTTGCTTTCCTATATACTATATTGTTGATTTTTACAAGAGTCAATAAAAATGAAACAAAAATATAATTAAAATATGGTCTAGTTCGAACTCGGGGCTTCAATATGTCTACGCCCCAAGTCTCGCTATAATAGTAATAAAAGACATATTTCAGAGCCTAGATCGAACCAGGGCCTTAATCTGACTACTCCCCAAGCCTCACTAAACGACTGAAAAATCTCCAAAATCGAAATCGGGGTTTTAATCTCACTAGATAACTCAACAGGAAGTTCACATTCATTCATTCATCAGGTGTTTCACGCTTGTTTGCTTATTCTGTTAGCTTGGCCAACTCAAGTCACCAACTATTTTTTCGTAATTTCAGTTTTTAATATCAAATTTACATGGTTAAAGCATTTCTGTTTCAATAGGTTTACTGTCCACCCATGACGTCACATAACGTTACAAAAAACATTTTGCTTAAAATAACTTCAGTTCAACTCCCTAGGGGTGGCAACTACCTATTCTATTGTTGAGTTATTTCCTAATTATTGTCCAAATTTCACCTTAGTTGGTGTACGATTGGACTTATTAATGTTGTCTGTTGTGGCAACTGCAAGGAGTATGTTTGAAATTTGCATAGACATACAACGTGGGTCGGAACGTTTCCATACTTTATATTTTACACTTACGTACTTTATACCGTTGGCCACCCCTATTTGCGGTTACTCTTAAATAGGTAACTCTATCTCGTCGTATAGAGATAAAAGTTAGATATAATTAGACATTCTTTTCATCAAAACACGTTGTGAATGAATGCATTTTTTTAAAAGAATTAAAAAAAATATGTTAAAAAATCAATTAAAAAAATAACAGTTGCGGCATTATCTTGATAGAAAACCCCTCAGGAACGCATTTCCCTATTAGTACTCATGCTAGATAAAATCCCGGTGTCACGGTCGGTTTACTTCAAGCCCCGATAAAAACTAAATTTTATTATAAATGACTAATTTCAGTGGTGTGATAAGAGCAGGGAAACCAATATTTTCCATCAACCCAAGAATAGCCTAGGACGGGAACTCAACAGAATCTGAGGTGGAGCACACATTGTGCACAACTGTGTGCAAAATGCTGTAGAGTCTCCCAACGGATATCCAGGCCTTACTGGTCAAGATTTATAAATACTTCTACATATACATAGTCCATATAACTAAACTAAAAGAATTTTGTGAATATCCCGAGATACAGTACCTATAAACTCATTCAACATAGGAACACACCGGTTGTTCCTGTGTTGAATGAGTTATTAATCTTGCCCACGCTTCAAAAAATTTAAATATTTTTGAAGATCTGAAAGTGTTTTTTAACAAAGAACTGTGACAAAAACAACAATAAAAAAACTTGTTTACTAATTCAACGGGCGAGCCTTACTCCTGGGAATTGAAAAAGATAAACACTATAGCTTTAGGGTTGCTAAAACATATAAAATTTTCAAAACCAAGAGAGGCTTCAAACTTCCCCATGAGCGCAAAGAACATCTACAGGAATGTAGATCCGTACATTGTAGAAGAAGAATTTGATGTATTTTATGAAAGAAGATTGAATACTTGAACAGTTTCATGGGTCAATCTGACCAAAACAAATGCTGTTGATTGGAGAAAACCCTGAAAAATCTTCTGAAAATATTGACAGCAATCGTCTTGATGTACCCGATATGAAAATAAACAATGATGCGCAGTTTAACAAAATTGTCTTTGCTTGCAATCAAATTGGGAACAGTGGAATCAAGAAGAGACTACCAGAGATGTGATTATTTCAAGTGAAGAAAAATGGCTCAGGCTATTTGGTCACTTTAAGGAGAATCACATAGCAGCCCCCAAGCTGATCAACTTTGTCGAGAGTGTTCATTTTGCTTGCCTGGGACATCAGCACCAGTTGAGAGTACGTTGTACATAGACGGATGATAGGGGTTATATAAACATAAACATGCAAGAATAAAAATGTTTAAATTTATGTGCTTCTTTTATTTAGGTTTCCTAACAGTAACCATTTATTCATAGCGTTGAGAATTAACTACCCTCTAAAACACTGAAAACCCGGTATACCGGTTGAACATTTCAGAAATATGGCAAGCTTACTTATTAGTAAAATCATGTATGAAAATTGTGTATCAATTAAATAACAGATGAACGTATTAATCATACATTTTTTAACATTTATTATTTTTTAATTCAGTACCCACTTGAGTTGAATTTTAAGTTTTAATTTATCTATCTATCTATGGACTACTCTGTAATTCATGCGTCATACAGTGTGCTGTTGTTTGTTGCTTAAAAAATTCTATTGATTGTGATACATAATGATGAATGATGCTTCTAAAAGAATGCTAAAAGAAGAGAATATTATATTATTGTCTTAAATACACTATTATTTTGATTTACACTAATCCTTATAAGAATATTTTATTTACAACATTGTCATTTAATCCTAACCATTCAATATATTAAATAAACGATATATGTGTGTTTTTAAAACAAATAACTTTAGAGTATATCCTTAATTATACTAACTGACGCAATGTTTTGGTTTTAGGGACATAAACATCTCAAATAACTGTTATCCATATAGTTTTTGTTTATTTATATTGAGTAAGAACAGATATTCAAACATCTCTTAAATAGTATGATTTAATAACTACTCCATTTACAGTTATTTGAAGCTAAATAATTATTAATGTTAATATAATTTAGTAATTTTGATTACAAAATGTGAAAATATTTTTTTTCAAAAAAATATTGTTCGTTTCTATCATTAAATCAAGACACTTAAAAAATTAATGATAATAAATTAGTATTTATGCTTAAAATTAAATACCTATTTTTGTAAAAAAACTAGCTTTATATTATATAAATATAAGTACCACAACAATTAAATTCAGTATATACATTTCCTAAGCTAATCAATGACTGACCAATTACTTTGACCTTCTTTCGGAGTGTAGCAGACTTAGTGCGTCAGAACCTGCGTTTTGTTACCATGACATGTCTTGTAGAATTCCAAAGAAGAAGATTACCATTTTCAATGATCTTTCTTTTTTGGTTTCTTCGGATTGCGAGATCTCGATTTCGCTTTGCATAACGGACAGATCGGGGCATTCCGATGGATTTGTTGATGACAACTCAGACAAGACTTCATTGGAGGTGGTTGTTGTCTGAAAAGGAACACTTTTAAGTATTATTTGCAAATAGAATAAATGTGGAGATCAAAAACATTTAACTAATTTAATTTTTTTCTGAATACATTTTATATTATATAATTATCAAATGGATATACACAACAAAGGTCATTTACCACCTGACAGGTGGATTCTTTTTTATTTTGGAGATGTTCACATTTGTAGTGTTTTATCTCAAAAGGCAATAATTAAATGTAATAATACAATGAAATCTGTTAACATTTTAGACTTAATTGCAATAGGTTTCTTCAACAGAAACAAGGAAAATTGATAGTTACATGAAAAATGTTTCTGAATAAATCCTGTGTTCTTTACTAGTTTTACAATAATTATTATTCATTTATTTTGTTATTATGTAACTAAACTAGAAATATGCCTACTGCACCATAGAGCATTGGGCAACTATTTCAAAAACAAAAGAACCATTTATATATTATATACCAACATAATCTTGAATTGTTATAAAATTCATTTTACGCCGTAAAAAAGTAAAAAACCTGTTAAGTTACTCATTCTGATAAAAACATTGCGAATACGAAATAAAAACGGCTGAATGTGAAAACAGTATCAACGGCTGTCCCGAAAATTCGATTGATGTAAAAAAGCTGAGCTTGAGGTGATTCCAAAATCGAATACCATCTAGACTGGCAGACTCTGTCCTGGGAAAATCTTCGAACGACTGAAATGTATAAAAGACGTGGTTGCTTGGAGACGAAGCAGTTTGCGTTGGAAGCAGCGTGTAGCACACCAGCTGATATTGTGTTTTGTAAATATTTTGATAAAAATAAAGATGTTTAAAGTGAGTGTGAATATTTTTGAAATTCGACCCACAGAATCTATTGCAATATGTTAGAGCAAGAACAGCTTATAAATTTCATAAAAACCTAAACCAATTAAATTAAAAATGGGGACTAACTCACTTTGACACAATTATTTAAATAACCACTCTTTAGACCACAGTGGCAAAACTCAGAGAGCAATTTCTAAAAACAATTCACACAGGGAAAAAAACTGTTTCCCATTGTTCTTGTGAGTTACTTAACATATGTATTTCCTTTTACATGGCTATAAAGCACCCATGTTATTAAATATTCTGATAAGAACCATGTACTGGATAAACAGATGTCTCAATATAAGTCTTAGGCAACTAAAAAATTATTTCCTCCTACACTCTTTTTGTTTTAAAACTCAGTCTGTAAGATTGTATATGAATAACCACCTCATCAAGAAAAATGATTTTATAACTGCATGGACTGTTCAACCCCAAATATGTTTTTCTTTGTTACAGCTGGGGTCAGTTCTATGTTAAAAAATTTTGTGTGGATCTAACTATAATAATCATCATTTAACATTTGGGCCCTTGTTCTAAAAAAATAATATAAAGAAAACCCTAAATAGGAATTTAGTTTGCTGCTGAATTAAAATGTTTCTATACAATTTTCAGTAAGTAGAGTGTTTTAAATGAACTTTTACAAAATAAACTCCAAAATCAATAGATATTCCACTTCAAAATGAAATGATTTTCCAAGAAATTATTGTATCTATTGATACTATTGACATGATTGTCCTGAACCTTCATGATTAAACCACATATTGAGGAAACAATGTTCCTGTAATACATTGATTTTTTTAACATCACTAAAACATCAGTAAGAAAACCTAATAAAAAAAGTCTAGACAAATCTCCAAAATTCAGACTAGTAAATGACTGTTTTAGTGGTAAGAGTAGAACCAACTGACAAAATGTATTATATATAAGCAATAGTCAAGTGAATCTATTAATAAATGTCATACAATGTTACATGTAAATATTACAGCAGTTTTTGGGAAAAATCATAACATAATAGTATGAATATGCTTGTTTAAAAAGCATTAAAATATTGTTCAGAAAGTTCAGATATTAATGTTAAATATTTTCTATCAGTCACATAATGCAATAGTGAGGGATCACAGCTGGGGGCTAAGACATACCATCAGGGGTCCCCCAAACATCTGACTTTTTCTTGACTTAAAGTGAACTTGACAATTATTAGCTACTGAATGTACACTCATCAACATAAAATGTGTGTTTTTTTAATGTTTATTTTGCTAAAATCAACCCTCAGTATTGTAATATATTGGTATTCAATTTTTAATTTGAACCATAATTAATGATAACTAAATTAATTGCATTCTTAATTAGAAAACAAAAGCCTATGATGAAATAACCTCAAATCAACATCCAACCTGAAAGTAGGAGTGGGAGGTCCTGTATGAGCTGCTGTAGATATGCTACCTGGCCTACTACCAGCTCCAGGATCAGGCTTGTTTGTCACCAGTCTTAGTGGATTTGGTGGGGGCAAGAATGTTGGTGGTAAAGGAGGTGCCAAAGCACTCAAAGTATTGTCTGCATGTGATATAGGTCTATTCCATTCAGCTGCTGTTTTTGAAAATGTTGATGGCTGACATTTGGCTGAGTTGTATAATTGTGAAAATCGTCTGAAAATAAAATAGATTAGATAATTTATGATCAAATAATACTGGTCACAAATATAATATGCACACTATTAATTAAAAACATTGAGAGGATGATGAAACAAATGTCCTCTGCAAAAATTTTGAATAAAATGGGGTCACAGATCTACAAACATTATTTTTTGAAAATAGTACTTATTGATTTGTTGTCAAAAAGTGCAATTGATTTCATAGAGTATTTACAATGTGTTCTGTTCTGACATCTTTGATATTTCTATGGCATTTAGGTAACTGTCCCTTTAGCCTTTGGTGAAACCCTAAAGCAGCTACCATGAGTAAGTTTGAAGTGAAAAAGGATACAAAGCAGAACAATTTTAATTTATTGGAATTTCCTGGAGAAAACTATATTTAAGTTTAATCAGTATATTTCAATTACCTAAAAATGTCATATTAACAATACTGCTATATTTTTAAAATGGTTAGAATAGATGAATAAGTGAAATCATGATTAGAAATCTTTGTGAGTAATAAATTTATCACCTCAAAAATGTACAAAAAAAATGGTTACTCATATGATGCAAATGATACTTGTTTATAGTAGCCAAGGATTATTTTTTACATAAATACAATATTTTTTTGAAATGATTCTAACAATCAACATTTTATGGGTATGTGTGTACTTTGATTTTCTCTGTAATCTATTCATAAATCTTACATGACCTTGGTTATCTGCAACTTCACTAACTTCAGAATGAATAAGACTATATCCAACATAAACACAAGATACACAGTGCATTGTATCAATGTGACAGCCACAAACTATCAAACACATAAAAAGCATTCATAATGTCCTTACTGAAGAATAAATTTGAGCAATTGTAGCAATTGCGTCTTGTCTCATCTTTCAGTTTTGTTGTTGAGTTTGTTTATTTTTGCCCACAGTTGCAGTTTGTGGTTGTCACATTTACATAAAACGCCAAAAACATCATACATATCATGTTTATGTCAGAGATGACTAAAGAGTAGGAAAACATAGGTAAATCTGTTAGTTAATATTAGGTCTGTTAATTTTGACTTTTGTCTAAAAGTCTAGATAGGAAGCTCTGATATAATATATAAATATCAAACATGAATTTTAGAATATCAGAAATCTGCTAATCCATAAGAAATTTTAAATCCATGAACAGATACATTCATGAAAATATTATTACAAAAGAAAATAGCATTACTCTGATGTAATAGTAGTTCCTTCCTCTTCATGTAGTTCCGGAAGTCTCTCTAATCCTAAGCACTCTCTTCTCAATCTATCAATTTCATTTTTTAAGGGAATATATTCTTCATGTAATCTTACTGCAGCATTCATAGACCTAGATCTACTTTCATCAGCTTGTTTTATCACACCCTCCATCTAAAAAACAATTGTGTATTCTCATTTTAATTATATGCTACTTACATACAGCATTAATGTCTGCATGTATTTGTCTTAATTCCTCTACATGGGACATTTTTTCTTGAAGTAGTAAATCCATTTCTTGCTTGTATTCCGATAGACATTTCTCTTCTTGATCTTGAGATTCTATTTCGTATATAAGTCTAGCTTTTAGCTTCTCCAAATGAATGGTTTTTGCTCTAAAATATTGATTTTTTATTAAGAATATTATTCAAATCTTCAAAATTACCTTATGTCTTTCACAGCTTCAAGTTTGGCAAAAACTGAGCGTTCGTCAGTTGTGGCCATCATTAACTTAGTATTCTTATTAAGAATTAACTTTGTAACAATATAAAACTAGGTACAATGTTTATTTATTTTAGTACCTCCCTCACAAAACACAGCATAAAATATGTAAAACACAGATCATACAAAGAGAAATGTATGGAAATGTAGAAGATGTAGAACACAGATTCAGTAGTCCAATTCATGGATCCCACAAAAGAGATAGATCAACATTAATTTGACAGAAATTTGTAAATTACACTGGCCGCAAAAATTGTTTGATATTCTTACTAATAACAATACAATTTTGGCTAATATTGTTGGAGTACAATAAAATTGCATTCTCACAGCCTCAAATAAGTGTGTTTTAATTATTGCACAAAATTTCGGACAAACATATTTCTCAACCAACCGTCACATGGCGCGTTCTATGCTTAATAGAATACGCTGTTTTCCAATTAGCGCACAATTGAGCACAGTGCGGCACAGTGCTAGCACTGAGTGTTCCAATTACAGCACTGGCCCGCACTGACCACAAGAAATAACTGTGCCTTTGGGAATGTAGGTTTACCAAGTAAACATAAAACTTTATCATAAAACATGAAGTATGTTCCAAATAACGCCCGAAAATTACGGTA
Organism: Octodonta nipae; assembly: GCA_034190945.1. Classification (NCBI taxonomy): domain Eukaryota; kingdom Metazoa; phylum Arthropoda; class Insecta; order Coleoptera; family Chrysomelidae; genus Octodonta; species Octodonta nipae. The sequence continues at coordinate 72,217,120 of CM067216.1, read as the reverse complement.
CAGGGGACAAAAACACAGCTCTAGTAATTGAAAAACAACCATTATTGAATTATTCTGTAAATAATTTACGTACACATAAACGTCAATTGATAACTTATGAGTACACTTTTAACCTTATGGTGATCAGTGTACTCTACCGGTTGCGTAACGTCTAAAATGCACTGTGCGGCACAAAATCAAGAATGGAAAACAGGGAGTAATTGCTATGGACACTTGTATACCTCTATGGTCATGGGTAAAAACCTTTGAATGAAATTTATGTTCTATGGTAAAAACTGTCACGCTTCCTAGAACTTCTGTGCCGTCAAATCCCTGTCATTAGTGTCATTTCACATTCGGGTCATCTGTGTGGAATCTGTTGAAAGTAATATTTTTAGTGCTTTCACACAATTTGAATTATCGAAGTTGGTTTCAAGATGTTTTTTTGAATTTGAAAGGCTATTACGGTAGCACTTGTCATTTTGAATACATTGTAAAGCTTGTTTTTTTATCGATTCTTTATTTTGATATCAAATATGATGGCCGAATCTGATACTACTGTAGAAGCGACAAGACGACTAAATGTAAAAAAGCAAACTTTAGATGATGCTTATGCCGCCCCTGCGAATTTTCTTGAAATTGATGTTGTTAATCCTGTAACGACCATCGGCGTTGGAAAGAAAAGATTTACAGATTATGAGGTCAAAATGAGGGTAAGTTTAGATATCCACAACGGAAAATCTAGAACGTTTTGTGATTAATTGGTTTAACATTTCATTTTTATCTTGGAAATATATAATATAACGAAAACTAGATCGTCTGTGTTGCCGCTTATTATTGGTCGAATTGTAAATTTTGACTGTTATTGTGAATTAATAGAAACCTTTTCAATAATTTGTAATTATTGGATAGTATCTATTGGACTGCAGTGTCTAATATTATATCACAGATTTTTTTAAGTTATAACTAAAGATTTTTCAATATTTGATTATTAATATAGGCTACTAGGCTAGAGTTGACAGTTGTTCCATTTGGAGAACTGTTTTTCTCTTATTATCTCATTGACTGGTAATAGATTTCAGCATTTTTCCATTCTGTGATTAATTCCATGATTTGAAAATGTATAAAGATTATGTTAGTCAAATATAACTCTGTAGTATTTATATTTATGTAGATTTGGCTTTATAAATTTTATCAACTTGCATAGGCTTTACATCCTGTATCAATGTTTCTGGCTGTTTTGCTGTGGTCTATTGGAAATTCTGTTGCAGATTTAGAAAAAGTTCCAATAGAAGATGGCAAAATAGGAAACTACTTTTCTCCAATCACACCAGCCCATGAATGCCTGCACACATTGATAAAACTCGTAACATTTAATCTATATTAAAAAAATATCCCTTAATATTATATTAAGTTTATATAACTGTCAGAGATGAAGATGAAACCTTCAGGAGAAATTTCAATACACCAGTCCAAAACAGCCTAGAAAAGCTGAAAAGCACAGTTTATCCATTTACAAATATTTATATTCCTTTGTATGCTAAGTTATTTATTCTACTATATTTTTTTTCTCACAACACACTTTGAAACTTCACTTTATTACAATTTGTGCTTCAGTGAAAACATTGTTTATATAAATTAATTCAAAAAAATGAGGCTGTCCAAATCCTGAAAATGCAGAATCAGTTAATGATGTGTGATTAATTTTTGTTAAACATTTAGAAGAACCACTTGTTCACATCTTTTTGTTTCTACATGATAAATTGAATTCATAGATTGATACCATGTACATTCCATTATAAACCACAAAGGTGTGATCAAGACATGATGGTTTGAAGATAATTGTGTTTAGGGATTGCAATCCAGCGGCGTTTTCAATCCAGCTGGATTCTTGCTGGATTGACCTGAATCCAGCTGGATCCAGCACGGATCTTGAAAATGTGGAACGAAAATAAAAAGACATTTTTAAGACTTTTTTTATTAAGTAATTGGTTTTTTATCCATTTGAGATCAAAAGAATCAACTTAAAATTAAATAACATATAACCTCATATAACATTTAAGATAATGTTTCTAAATAAGCAATATCTTATTACGTTTATGTTTAATGATAGGATGGCTAATCAGTAGCAATCAGTCTTACTAATTCTTTTAAAATTAACTTCAAAAAGGACCGTAATAATAATACTATTTTAATCTGCAATCTATTTTTTGTATCAAAAGAAGTTCCGAATCTGAAATAATCTTCTCCGCACTCGTTAGTGTATGTTATGAAAATCGAAAGCTGATTATTAGGCAGTTTAAAATCTGACGACAAGAGACTGACTATTTCTTTTTTTGAATCCTTTGGAAGTAAGACCTTAGAAAACAAATTTTATCTATAGTCTTATCTCCCAACCTGCTTCGCACAGAACTGCATATGTAGCCGGCTGCTGAGAATGCCCTTTCGGCCTCATTAAATACACCATAGATAAATGTTCACCTCGCACTCCTTCAGTCTCATAAACGCTCATTTCTTTTTTCAGGACCTTTTCGTAATCTAAATATAATTGACCACTTGGCTTTGGCTTTTGTTTATTAAAGTTCTCCTCTCTTTTAAGTTCCATCTCAAGCTCCTGCTCTAAAGTCATTTTCACGGGTTCTGCGTCATCATCTAGACCATCCTCTTCTAACTTCATGATATCTTCATCTTCTTTCACCGGCTCTACAATATTTTGTTTATTTACTCGTTTTAACAAAGTTTTCATCTCCTGCCGCATCGCAATCTTTTTTGGCAAAGGAAAATAGCCAGATTTTTTTACTGCTTCTTCATACTTTTTTGGATTTTTCTAGTACACTAACGTACCAGTAACTTCAGAGAGGCGCCGTTCTGCGGTTCTGTTGCGTAGTGCTTCAGCTAGCTCGGCGCTTAGGGTAGTGCCCTGGCTATATAGCTTGTCTAAGACAAATTTCAGGGTTGTGTCGGCAGTTATCAATGTGGACTCTCTTCTGCAAAGAGCTTCTACAGCCAGTTTCAACGGTTGAAGACTGACGATCAACTCATTGATTATTGACCATTCATCGCTTTATGCTTTATCGATGCAAACTTTGAGGTCGTAGAAACGTTCCAGCATACTGTTCCATCTCGTGCGGCAATCAAGAATCAGACTTAGTTCTTTACCTTTCTCTTCTTTAACATATTTTTGCAAAAATAAATCATCTTTGGTGGGTGATTTTTTGAAAAGTTTTACAACTTTGCGTACTTTCATGAGCAGTGCGCTGTATCGTGGGATTAATTCAACAGAGTCCACTAATATTGGTTCGCCTGTAACTGTAACTGCCAATCCATCGTTCATCTCTGTCTCTAAGTCTGCATCGTCTTCGCATTTGTCAATTTCATCTGTTGCTGCTTGTTGTTCTTCCTTATGAGGTTTCTTCTTGTATAGTACGTCCACCACAGCCAACTGGATACGATGAGCGTAGCACAATTGTTGATAACAAGGCAAAAGTTTTCCAACTTTTACCATTACGGACGCGCCATCGGTAGTGATACCAATGGTATCGGTTTCCATCACTAAGCCGAAAATATTCAGCCTTTCTGACACTAATTCAATGCAGTGCAGGAGCCGTGAATTCTTATCAACCCTAAATTGAAATGTTTATCATCATGGTGCAAGTTAAGATTTATGTATCTGTGATTTTTTTGGGAGGTCCACTCTACAAAACTCAATGAGAATCTTTGTCCTTTTTGTTTTAAATTAGTGAATTTCTTAATGAAATCCGCTTGAACATTCTCTGCATACCTGTAAATGATCGCTCTGATGGTATTTGGAGAAGTTGGCAATTGAAATCCTGATTTTGCGAATAATAATCTCAATTCGGATGATGTACAAAATGTGCTTAGACTAAAGCCATCTTTACACACCATCCTAGTGACCAAACCCTCCATAGAATTTTCTTTTTCAAAGTAGGAATCAATAGTCTTCTTGGTCTTCTTGCTCGGAACTACTTCCTCATAATCTTCATTTTTTGAAGTGGTTGCTATAGCAGCAGTGGAAGCTTGTGAATCTGAATTATGCAAATCTTTGTTGAATGAACTAGCTTTGTTGCCACTGATATTACTTATGACACTGATGCAGTGTACTTTTTGTAAATGCCCTTTTAACCCTGTAGTGGAGCCGTTGCTAATAAGCAATGTTTTTAAACATAGCGAGCACTTGGCACTTCGACTATCCAACTTTACGAAAAAGTCCCACAAACTTTTTGCACCGTCGCAAGAATTCTTGGTCGACATTTTAAACTGGCCGAAAAACAGCGTTAAATCTGTAATAAAGAAAACATCGGTGATGTATAAGATGCATTTGAATATTGTTTTAATAGAACATGATGCCTAAAGATAAATAAATACAACTATCGCGATGCAATAACTTAACAAAACCAATAAGGTAATATTTTATTTAAACTATCGCGATTGCTATTACACATTTTGTAGGTTTTTCGGGTTTAAAATCGCGTTCAAACTTACTTTTGTTTATTTCCGATATTTTGATGCTATTGCAAGCGCCGCGCCGTGGTCACCAGAGGACTAGTAAGTTTGAACGCGATTTTAAACTCGAAAAACCTATAAAAAACAATCTTTATACACATGACAGAGCTTTTTCCACTCAAAATTGCGCATTTTAGCAACAATACACACACACACAAACTCCTAAATAACTAAATAGTCCACTGTTGGATATGTACTTCCTGCTATTAAAGGTACATAATAAAATAAGATCGGTTTAAAAACAAAAACCAAAAGATTTCGCGCGCGAGGTGTTGATTGACTAACGTCACCAAACGTGTCTTCCTTCTTCGAGCAAGTAAGAGACATAAATCAAATCAGTATTAATCCTAAATTATTTAAAATATACATTTTACTTACCATTCAGTCTTGCAAACAACATCCAACACGCACTCCATATGCACTTTTGTGACACAAAAACACTTTCTATCGAGCGAGAGCAGTTAATCAACTGTCTTTGATTTATAAAATAAACAAACATAAGCGGTACAGGGGGAGAGAGGGCGGCGTTGCCGCATCGCTGGATCCAGCACTATATGCTGGATCCAGCATATTTAAAAAGGCACTGGATCCAGCTGTATTGCTGTATACTGGATCCAGCAATTGCAATCCCTAGTTGTGTTCAAGTTTATGGCTTCAAATAACTTCATGTAGAAATTAGCTATGAAAGCATTCAGAGCACTTATGATGGCTATACAAGCAAGTTGATGGTATACCATCAACTTGCTCATAAAATTCTAGATTCCACCAAAAGTGTTAAAACAGTCCAGTATGTTAAGTAAATGTTTTGTTATTTACAAGCAGATACAGATTCTATATGAAATAAATATTTGGATCCATCTCTTCATTCCATTCAAGTTTTGGGGTGTTGAATTGAAGGTCTTTTACCTTTCCTGATTGATTTTCTTCTTTTAAGCTAAGTCCGTCTGGTTGTAGCATTACAAGTTATCCAGTTTTTGATAACAGTTATTTTTGTAGTTATTACATTTTCTGACAGTAACGTTTTAGCTAGGCATTTAACACCAGTTTATATATTTTTTATAAACACACACAGTTATAGTTTGCCTAATTGTATAGTCCTTAAATTGTTTTTAGACAAATCTACCAGTATTCAAAATTAAGGAATCTAGTGTTAGAAGAAGATATAGTGATTTTGAATGGCTCAGGAATGAACTTGAAAGAGACAGTAAAATTGTAGTTCCACCTTTACCAGGGAAAGCCTGGAAACGGCAATTGCCCTTTAGAAATGATGATGGAATATTTGAGGAAGAATTTATTGAAGAAAGACGAAGAGGATTAGAAGTTTTCATTAATAAGTAAGACTAAATGAATATCACTTAACATAAAATAAAACATACTCTTTTAGAATTGCCGGCCATCCCTTGGCTCAAAATGAAAGATGCCTCCATATGTTTCTGCAGGAACCTCAGATTGATAGGAACTATGTCCCTGGAAAAATTCGTAATACATAAATATTAAAAATATATTTTCTCAAGATTTTAATTTCCCCTAAATGTCTCTTCAACTATTTTTATTTGGGTATATATAATTTTTGCTAGAATATAATGAGGATAAACATAGATGGTGTATATAGATCTATTCCATATAACTTTTAGGCATTTTTTTGAAGAGCAAGGTTTTCTCAAACAATATATATTGAGATTCCTATGTTATTAGCTTTATATTTATGAAGATTCTATTCTTTAAACAAAATTTAAAAAATTTCCACACTTTTTAAATGAATAGTTTGATAAGACACATTAAAGTATATTGTTTACTGTATTCTTTTTAGAACAATTTTATATTAAATTTATGTATAAATCTGAAAACATTTCATTGTATCTCAGTATTTTACAAATGAACAAATGAATTATGAATTGTATAATTTTCAGTGACTAAAGATATCAATTTTAATATTTATTTACATGTTTGAATTCACTGTTTTGTATAAAATATATTCAAAAATAAAGTTTTCATGCAAAGCTAAAATAAAGCATTAAAAAGAAATGTTTTCAATGTTTACAATGTTTTCTATAATTTCATTAAATGTATGTATATATGTTAACTATATATTTCCCATTAAAATTTATTTATTTCATGTGTTATTTATTTTTTAAATTTAAGGTTTGGCTTTGATTTATCGCATTAACTATATATGTAAATATATAAAAATGGCGAAAGTTTAACTAGTAGGATTAGAATTGCATTCAGTCTGATAAAATTATTTGCATTAATTGTGAACTTTATGCTTTAAAATCAAACATTGCAAGACACACTGTAATATTCTCAGGAATTCAAGTATATTTCTTCATAAACCAAATATGCGTCCTTTGGAGTAACAAAAACATATTATTTCATTATTGGGAAGATTTGAAGACACTGCCAGAGATGCAAAGTCAACGTCGAACGGTATGATGTTATTCGATTATTTCTGTCTGTCGCAAATTGATGGGTATTTATTTTGAGAACATGTAATTTCAACAGGATGATGTCTTTTATCACACATTTTTATTAATTGAGTTTGACAACATGTTCATAAAACCATTGAAGTGATCCAAGTATTGGAGGTCCAAATTACATGCTGTAACATAAATATTCAACTATTTATACCAAAAACTTCATCAAATGTGTTGTTTCATACCTAATTCCCATATGTTTATGATTAGAAATTAAAATTTTGGTGTTTTGTCAAAAAACTATCATATTGCTGTAATAAGCATATGTTTTTCAGGCACTGTTTTGTTGCCAAGCACACATTTTTAACCAAAATTTGATAAGAAATAAAGTTGACAAATTGTGAACTGAATAAATTGGAGTTTCAGTATGGTGGTGCATCAGAGACAAGGAGTTGTTCCATGGAATAGTAACTTTAAAACATGCTGAATTAATGATTTACAAAATTTATAGTCATGAGAACAATACAGCTTTGTGTAGTTTCCATAATGTCTTAATCTTGTTTTATAACAAACAATGATGTAACCTACTTCAGTAATATATAGTTTGCTAGTGATAACAAAGAGTGATTAAAGTATTTTGTGAATGGCATATGGTTTCATTTTAGCATGCAAAATGTGCTCCTACGTTTTATAGTTATATTGTGTTCCTAGTAACATTTCAATCTTCATCTGATATTGCTGCAGAAAATTATTAGAATTATGATAAGACAAAATGATATAAATAATGAAAGAATTTAATCTAACATCCCTACATAGTAAAAGTTTGAAAATAGGATATTTGCTTTTTGTATAGAACATGTTTCATTTTATTTTAACATTGTGAACTACAGTCTCCTTTGTTAATAATTAAATTAATTGATTTATTACATAATGAAATAAGCATATTTTTTCTTAACAATTGACTTCTGTCTTTTTTTCTCATGGTGCTAGTCACATTTGGAGGGCTTCTAGGGATTTTTTAAATGTGACAGATTATTTAAACAAATAAAAGGCCCATAATTGTATTATTGAGACTGAAATAGACTAATAGACTATTGAGTTAAAAAAAATAAAGTAAAACATTTGCAACTCTTTGCATTTTGTCCATTCAGATAAATACTTATAGTTTTCTTTGAAAGTTCCAGTATATATCTAGGTTACCAAAACAATTCTCAGAGTTTTTTTTTTATGGCAACCCGATAATACTTTTTGATAAGCAAGTTACTACCACCACTGACTATTCTCCACAGCAGGAAATGCTTCATGTTTGCTTCAAAATATTTAAAACATTTCTTTCAAATAATTCTAAAATATACAAATATTTCAGTCAAAGATTTGAAAATACATTTGATTTTGAATATTCTAAAATTTCTTCTACAGTATGTCAAAAAAGATATTTCAGGATAAGGAAATTAAGGTGCACTTCTTATTTAGCTCTCTGAGCATTAATTATTTTAAGTAATTGCATTTAGTTAGTATGATAGCTTTATATGCAATTAGTTTTGCATTTTTACTAAAATTAAAAAGAAATAAATCAGTTTTATTTTATATTACTTAAATTATAAAAAAAATCCTTTAATTTTAATTCTCATTGTTAGTCTTGGATTGAGAAAGAAATGCAAGATGACCTTTAGGACACCTATTTGCATAATGCCCTTTGGTTCCACATTTGTAACATGTCACATCTTCTAATCTTTTGGGTACCATTTTTTGTAGATATGTGTTGTGACCATCAATATTATCTTTATCACCATCTTCATTTTGCACAAAGAATACTTTTGTAGGATCAACCATCTTGTTACAATGTATTGCCTTATGACCATGTTCCCCACAAAAGTGACATATAATTACTGGAGTTTTCTTTGGATCTTTCAAATTTTGATCTGGTGGTGCTGGAAGTTCAAACCTGGGATGCATATATTTACATGTGGGTCCATCTGGACAAAATCCTGCTAAATAATTTGTACATAACACTCTTCTGACATGTCTATGCCTACAATGTGGACCATGTCGGCAAAATCCTCTATCATACCATGGACAATCCTTTATTTTACTTTCTGGATCAATATGTAGGAAGGGGCATTCTTTATTGTGACAAGCATTAAAACGAGAATAAAAGTAGCATTCTGGCATTTTTGTCATGTCATATTCATGAAGAAATTCACACTGATCACCTTTTTTACACAAACCACGAAGCCAATGCTTACAAACTATAGTTCGGTCTCCTCTCACATGACGGAATGGACAAAGGGGCCCCTTTTGACAGCCTGATCCAGCATAAAATTGACAAACAGCTGCAGTTGATTCTGAAATTAAAAATATAAAATAATTTATATCAACAACTGTCTAATTAAATTACTGTCCATTCCAGCAAATGGTAACGGTAATGCCCCATATTGTTCTTCTAAGGCTACTTCAATATCAAATTTAATATGCTCAACATTTGCAATTAAGCATTCCATTTTTTCTTTTTGTCTAGAAAGATGAGCATAAAAGTAACGCTGAAAAACTGCTGCTTGTCGAATAATGTTTACAACTCTTTAAACTAAAAGACAAAATTAATATTCCTACTCTAAAATTTTAAACACAAAATTTTAAGGTTAAATCACCCAAAATTGTTTTGACAAGTATCAACTGTCAATGAAAAAACCAAGGTTGTTATGAATATCCGAGGTTGTCTAAAAGTACCTAAATTTTTATATTTTAATATTTTTATTGCTTTCCTACGCTATTGTAGATATATAATTTTTACTTTTATTTCTGCATGATAGTTTTAGCAATTTTACATTTTACAATGGAAATCAGATTCGCAAATTATCTGAATAATGGCAGCACTGTTGTAGGTTTCAAAATAAAAGTTTGATACAAGGTGGACCAGCCAAATCGCATCAAGGCCGATATTTATTCATTGAAAAAACGCTCGGACCCATCGAATTTTATATCCCACATTATCAGTCTTGTGACTTCAAGCCCTCCGCGGGGGTTATCTCCAACCCGAAAATCATAACTGGGAATACAGGTCTCTTTATATCTACCTTAGTTTTGCAAACGTGGAGTTTTTCCAAAAAAAATTCCTGTTATTTTTTCAAGTCGCACAATCTTTTTATATTAGGTAGTTATAAAGTTAAACCAGTTAAAAAATATGTAGCGATTTTTACGTCAAATTTATGTCACGTATTTACCGTATGGTTACAGAAAATATATTTGTATTTTTAATGACGTCCCCTTTCATTTAATAGATTACAGATGAGCGTGAAAAAATATATTTTTTATTTTTTATTTAATTGGATAAGTCGCCTCCTACAAATAAATACTAGAAATTTTGCTGTACTTTTTTTGTAAACTTTGAGTATGGCTTTATGTTCTGATTTTTTTCATTGAATGAGATGTAGGTGAAAAATGGATGTCTTTTTTATGTTTTTGTACATTTTATACAAACTAATTTTAAAATATATGAAAAACAATTATATGCCTTAAAATAAGCCTTTCATTTGAAATTATCCTAGATAGGTAATTAATCTGTACAAACTGATCACCTTTTTAACCGACTTCCAAAAAGGAGGAGGTTATTATTTCGTCGCGTTTTTTTTGTATGTATGTTACCTGATTTCTTCTCCTGTAGTGAACCGTTTTGAATAAATATGGTCTTGTTTAATAGAGTATATATCCGGATTGGTGAAACTTCAAATTTTGGAAAAGAATTCTATTTGTAAAGTGATGAAATTTGTGAATGAACACATGCGTGCGTGGAAATCGACCAATATCCCTAACATATTGGTCGATTTTTCGAAAACTCCTTATGGATGTGTATAGTTTTTTAACGTTTAATTTATTAAGGAAGATCCCTAGGTGATCTCATATACTTTTCTGCGACGTTCAACTTGCAGTTTTGCAGAAAATTGCCGAAAATTCCAAAATTCTTATCAAAAATTTCATCGATTCCAACGTAATAGTGCGGTAATCTTTTCGATCTCATCACAAGCATATGGGTAGTAAAGCATAGTATTTTCGGCTCCTTAAATCAGTGAGTACCAAGCTCGTTTTGTTTGTATACCAGGCAAATACCTATTTAAATGCAAATTGTTCTATTTTGTGAAGACGGTGATTTTGGTTGTCACATTCTCCCGGCCTAATAGAAAATTCAGTGACAACATATATCAAACTCCAAACTGCTATTTGGTGCGTTTATACGCAGGGTATTTAGTTATAGCAAACAAAATCACAAAGTAAAGTGATAGGAGTTGCATTTATATGATGATTGAAATATAGGACGGAGTAGAATGATAGTGGTCCATAGCCGTATATACAGGATGGTTGGAATATGGTGGACTGGACGTTTGGTGGTATAAAAATGTGAAATTAAAATTATATAGGGTGATTAAAAAACTGTTATATGATGTGGACATAAGCAAATCATATACAGGATGGTTGAAATATATGCTGGAGTTGAATTATATTTAAACAGTGTGATTAAAAAATTATTTATTTTATAGCCCCTAAGAAGTTGCATAAAGTGTGGAGAGGAATTAATGTTACACAGGGCGATAATATAAAATGTTAAAAATGAAATAATTTATGGGGTAGCCCACAAGGAGTTATATACTATGGTTGAAATATAGGACGGATTTGACTCCGTAAATATGGGATGGATTCTACTCCGTTCTATAGTTTACAGAAGGCAGCAAAAAAATTTATGCTTGTCCGTCGGCAGTCGTACAGGGCGGTTGGTACATAGGGTGGAGTGGAATTATCTATAGTTATACAGAGTTGTCAAAAAAAGTTGAAAAAATGTTACATCGCTTGGTCCATAAGGCATAAATATATTTTGGGCTTATTAAGTCAACGCATATACTACTACATTTTGTTCGTAAACATTTAGCTGCCACTTTTAATGAAAATATATCATTGTATAAATGTTGAGGCTTTCGATGTTACCTGGTCCTGTCTATTAAGGTTATACATACAAAATAAAAAATAAAAAATGAGAACTAAAAATTTGAAAATAAAACATTTAAAAAAATATATAACAGACTTCCACCTATAACTAAAAAGCTAAAAATAATTTTAACAAAACACAACTCTAGTAAATAAATAACACATTCAATGTTGTTAGGTACCTACCCAGGAAGTAAAAAATGTAAACATTAAAAGGTGCTCATTCTGTACAAATTAATTACCTACCAATCTAGTATATTTTTGAAGTCGGTGTTCCTGGGTAGGTACCTAACAACACTGAATGTGTCATTTATTTACTAGAGTTGTATTTTGTTAAAATTATTTTTAGCTTTTTAGTTATAGGTGGAAGTCGGTCATATTGTTTTAAAAAATGTTTTATATTGTTTACATTTTTGCTTTGTGTAAATGTGCTACGTATTGACTAATGTTATGTTTTGTTAACTATTTTGAACTTTTTACTTCTACATTGAAGTTGGTTAATATTAAAAAAATGTTTTATTTTTAGCTTTTTAGTTATATTTTGAACTCGGGTAGTTGTTTTACTTTAATTTGTTAGTATAACCTTAATGGACCCGGTAGGTAACACCGGTCATCGCGGAATGATAAATTTTCGTTTAAATTGACAGTTACCAGTTATATGAACAAAATGAACTTGGTATGCGTTAATTGCTTATATCACACAATAATCAAACCATATTTGTCAATAATATTCCATTTCGTGATGAAAGTATGATAACCAACAACGAAGTCTTTAACAGAAGAATATTCATTATAGGTACATAGAAAATTAGCGATTGTACAAAACGACTAGGCGTCAAAATCGTTTTGGTTTCAATTTGTGGGTGGGAATTTTGGTTACAACGGTAATATACGAATAAATGAGAACTGAAATTACATAAACCTAATTCTGTTAAATGAGAACGATTGTATGGCTTCTACTTCCGTGTGGTTCAATCGTATCTGGTAGCCGATAGTTAAGTAGGAAATCAGTAATAGTAACACCCTATATCAACATGGTTTATAAGATTTTTGCAAGGTTTCCCTTATAGCGTTAATGGGTTCACTGACAGAACAGAGTTCCTTGACCACTAGGAGAGTCACATAAAGTCTGAAGACACTCATTCATGTTCTCCCAACTTGAAAGCAGCTTGTTATATGACTTTTTGAATTTTTATACTACCCTGTATGTACTATAAAATCTAATTTCAAATTTATGTTATATGATTCAGTTTATAATACCAATGACATACTAGAACCCTCATCGTTGCAAAAGTGGCTCTCCCACAATTTCTTTGAAACGTTTCTGGTGTTTGATAGTTATCATTGTATAGGTCTCTTTGGGAATAATGTCTGAAACTTTGATTTCGGTTTTCAAATTTTTACACTTTAAAGCAGGTATCTCCAAACTCCCAGGCTTAAGGCCAAGCGGACTACTCCGGCACGTGCCGAGGGCCAAAACTGTTTTAATTTCTGGACATCTGGTGGTCAATAGGGGAAATAGTGTCCCTCATATACAATCTACAACTGTTAGCGGCTAGATGACGCTAGTTGAACTTTCGAAATCGCAGTAACAATTATATAGTCCCGAATACCCTCTTTGGTGCCAGAAAGTTCTGGTGTTTTCCACTCACATCGAGGTGCAGTAATAAACAAAGAATGTTTAATATCAGAAATCGAAGAAATGTGCCCCGAAAAAGTAAGTTCCGAGTGCCAAAACTGTTTCAATTTTCTGGACATCTGGTGGTCAACAGAAAATAGTGTGCTTTATATACAATCTACAACTGTTAGCGGCTCGATGACGCTAGTAGAACTTTCGAAATCGCAGTAACAATTAAACATTCTGGAATAATTAAAATACAATCAATTTGTCAGTAAACACAAACACGGTTGCTCGGAGGTTGAACACGCTCAAAATATATCATTTTAATTGTGTTACCAAAATGGGCGGTTCGAGGAGTTTTCTCTGGACTTGGATGAGTCAGGATCAGATACTACTCAGCTGTTGATTTTTATGCAAGGAGTATAGTAAAAACTATGAAATGTATGAATCACTACATGATATTGTTATCCAGGATTTTCATTTGTGGGAGGGGGCTTGATCTCGTTTTGGGGGGGGGACGTCATTGAAGGTTGATTTTAGCACAATAAACACTTCAGCTTCAGCCCCTTAGCCCCCCTCTGGATCCGCTAGTGCAAGGCAAGACTACTAGAGAAGATATTTTTAAGGGAACTGAAAATGCTATTAATAAATGAACTTTTGATGGAAAAACTTGAAATCCATTACAACTGATGGAGGTAAAAACATGCGTGATACAAATGAAGAAGTGACTGTTTTTGTGTCAAAGTCGGTTAAAAATAATGGTGGTGCAAAACGATTAGTAGGCAGCCACATGTGTGTGCGCGTTGCAGATTTAGGAAAATTAAAATAGTTTAATCATACACGACCAACAGACCCATGATATCTAAAGATGCTCAGGAAGTGATTTACTTGTGTAGTACCCTGAAGTAATTAATTTACCTATCGATAATTAAAGAAGATACTACACATGATATTCAAGTATACAAATTAGAACACTGGTGTATTGTCAATAAGGTCGAAAGATCAAGACCACAATCAGCCTTGAAGGCTTCAGGCCTGAAGGCTAACCTTGAAGGAGAAGAAGAATCATTTTGCCGGTTTATTGAGACGATTGGAGAAAATGACCTTTGAACTTCAAGCAATGATCACTTTTTTAACGAAAATCATCGGCGTTTACTAACTACAATATAACGAATAGCTCTGGAAGTTAGCATTCTATGTCGATTTGACCAAACATAACATATGAACGAATTGAATTTGAGATTGTAGAGAAAATCAGCTTCTCCTTGATTTGTGCACTAAAATGGACTCATTTCGACAGCAAATAATACTGTTTCAATTCAATAAAGTAAAACTATTTCGCACATTTTGAAACATGTAAAGTATTCAGTAACACTACCGATACTGAGCTTCCTATCGAAACTTTGGGTACTTTTAAGATAAATTTTGATACCCGTTTCGAAGACTTTGATGCCACTACAACTTAAATTTAAGTGTTTTGAAATTACTTTTCATACCGATATTGAAATCCTAAAATTAGGACCAAATATCAAAACGTCTCCAAAGGGACAATGTAATAATTTGCATAAAATTGCTCGTGCTCTGTTTTCGGGTTTTGGTACTACTTACTTGTGTGGTAAAAAAAAGGAGAAAAGAAAAGAATGTTTACAGATCTATGTTAAACGATGAGCATCTTAACTCTCGTTTAATAATTAGTACAAGATAACTGGTCCGCAACTACAAACAATTATCAGTGGAAATTCACAACTGCGTAAACCTCATTAGTATTCGGGACGTTTACTAGCTTATAATATTAGTGGGATTCATTTGTATTATTTATTGGTTATGATGCTTTAGTTAAATATTCTACGTATTATACTTGTCATTAAGCTTTACCTATCAATTAAATATAACTGAGTTGTTATTATTCTGTGTTTTATATGCAAGAGAATACATACTAATAAGCAATAATTAGCTGTTATGGCTGGATTGAAGGGCCTGGCGGGGCAGGATTTGTCCGCGAGCTGTAGTTGGAGTCAGTAGATCAAAAACAAAAGACTTTTAGACTTCGAGCTCCACTGTTTCAAAACTAACGTCTAGAATAGTTGCAGAAAAATAATCCGAAAGTCACTTTCTCTCTATGATTCGCAACCGGTCACACAAATTTATTTTTTTGGGGCTGTTCAACGAAAACAAAAGACTTTCTTTTGAACTACGTCTTCAGATTTTCCAAAAAAAAAAGAATTGTGTGGGTTCCTTTAAGTACATGTCTAGGATTTCAGAGTAATGCCGTATATATGCAAACCATCCAGAGTTAATTCTCCATCCAGATAGTAACGTCCTTAAATGGTTAATTGATGAAAAACTATATAAACACGCCCTGATTAATAAATCATAAAACAAAAAACGCCTAGTTTTTATCGAATTTATCTCTGATTTTAATGGAAGTTATTGAAAACGATCGGCGGTAAATTTTTACAGATTATTGTTATATTTAATAAGCTATACAAACTCTTAGTTTCCTTTATAAGCAAAATCTAATTTTGGTGCCCAAAACCATGGTCAGTAATTACAAAAAGGTGTATCGGACAGAGATATCAAGTTCTAAAATTGCTACCCATATTCATTTCATTTCTAATGCATCAATTAGCCATAAGGGGTTAAAAAAAATATCATACGAGCTCCGCTCCAGCTCCGAAAGTCAGTTACCTTAATGCCCAGGTCTTCAACAGTTTCTTTGTGTCAATTGCAAATGAGCTAATTACAAATCTTTCTACTTCTAATACCTCCTTAAATGACTAGTTATCAAATCAATATATGGTTTTTGATAAAATTTCCGGTATTAAAAATTATGGTTAGGACACCAAGTCTAGAATCCTTAAATACCACACAGATATATTAAGGAAACCTCTGACTGAGTTGTTTAATCCCTGCATCCGAGAAAGCAAATTCCCATTGTTCTCAAGTTAGTAGCAGATTCCCCGGATTTCAAAAATAATATGTACTATGTAATTTTAAACTGCGGTCAGTGTCCGTACTCTGCACAAATGTTTAAGTTACTACGTCACTGTATTTGAAAAAAGTACCGGGAGTGTTGTAGAGATGGCTTTGTGGGGCTAAAATGAATTACCCTACCGTGCACTTTTTTCATTCATTGTCTAGTGAAGTCTAGTCTATATATATGAAACGGAACCAAGATAGCTACAGAACACACAACAATATTCACTCCTATGAAACTAGGAAAGGAGGAAACTTAATTCTCAGCTACCCCAGATTGCAATGAATGAGAATGGGTACTGAGTATTATGTCATAATTTTTTTGCCAACAGAATAAGTTAAACATTTAAACGTGAAGCATTTTAAAGCAAGAGTGAAAAATAATATTTTATATCAAGCATTTTATTCTTCCGAGGAACACTTAGGAAGTGAGTTCAATGTATAATATTGTTGTCTATACTCATACCATTTTAATAACATTTTGTATATTATTGTTACGAAATTTACCAAAGCCGACCAGGTTTCATTTCAGTACGACACCGATCGCTTCTAAGATAAAAAAATGTTCTCGAAATGGCTCGGCAGCTGTAGGATTGATGTCTGATTTTACGAGAATTTTCGATGCTGGTTTTAAAAAGGAAGCAGCAGTCAGTTATACAGCGACGACTAGCGTATATTGTAATGTTATTGTGAATCAGCTGTTCTGTATAATTTGATGCAAATAAAAGTTCTAGAAAAGTGAAAGTGAATATTAGTTTTATAATTTTAAATTGAACCCACGGACTATATAATAAATTTGGTGATCAGAAGTGCAGGATTAAGTGTAGTTAAAATCGTAATTTGATTTATGGAAACCCGTAGCATGGAAAAAATGGACGAAACTACCAAAAAAATAGTCAAGCAGGTTACGGAGAGACTAGACGAAAAAATAGCCCAGATTCTAGAAAAACGTGACAAGAAGGAGAAACAACATCAAGAAGAAATTCAACAAAGGTTACTAAAATCTTTTGATGAAAAACGTAAAATAGAATTAGAAAATCTTGTCACTACGATGGAAGAAAAACAACAAAATCTAGTTTCCACGATGAAAAGTGAACAACATAATTTAATTGAAGGATTATTCTCGAAATTTACAGAAAAACGACAAAATGAATTTAAATTGTTAAATGAACAGAGACAAAATGAATTTAAAATATTTGAAGAAAAACAAAGCAAAACGGAAGAAAAAAGACAACTGCAATTTGAACAATTAATGCGAATAGTATCACAAGTTAATGAAACAGTTAATGAAAGAATGCAAATAGTAGAATTAGATATAAAAGAGATAAACGACGACATAAAGATCCTAAAAAATAATGTGGAGGCCCTTGAAACCAAAGTAGATTCCATACAGAGCCAGGTGAAATTTGAAATCAGTGCTATTCAAAACAAAGTAGAAACCGAAATTTAAAAAATGCAACAGGATTTGCAGAGAGGGAAATACCTGCACACCGTGAGTACCAAAGGTTCTTTTAGTAAACCACCCACATTTGATGGCAGTTCATCTTGGCCCATGTATAAACGGCAATTTGAGGCGGTGGCTACAGCTAATGGATGGGATAATCAAGAAAAATCTACTTCTCTGGTAATTTCGTTAAGAGGTCCGGCCCTAGAACTCCTCCAAAGCATTCCAGTCGATGAACAAGGCAATTTCAACAAGATCATCGCCATCCTAGACAAACGATACGACAAACAATCCTTGAGCCCAGGTTTATCAAGTCCAACTGAGTGGAAAAACGCAAAAATCCGGTGAAAGCCTCCAAGAATTCGAAGCAGAGATTAGACGGTTAGTTCACTTGTCCTACTCAGACCTGCCAGAGGAAATGAAACACCAGTTGGCCACACAGAGTTTCATAAACAGCATCAGAGATGTGCAAGTACAAAGAAATTTAAGACTGAGTGGCGTCAAGAAGAGTAATGAAGCTCTACTTCGGGCTTTGGAAGTAGAGGCCATCATGAACATGCCAAAGCCGAGGGTCCGAGCAGTTTCCTTCAACCAGGAAGAGTCAGAGTCACCATTTCAAGCGCTGCTGGCTGGTCTGAACAAAATATTAGAACGGTCACAAAGAACTGGCACCAGAGGGGCATGTTACCGCTGCGGACGGACAGGACACTTCCAACAAACAACAAACAAACAAACAACCAACAAACCGACCTTACCAACCAGGGAAACTCCAACCAGTCAGCATAAGGGGGCGAATGGTGACTAACCCTCCACCAGCTCCCAGGACAGTATCCATCCGGGGATTTTGCCGAGATAGCAGCAGCCTAGTCATCAGGAGCACCATCAATGGCCGAGCAATTACCATCACCATCGACACCGGCGCCGCTGTGTCCATTGCCAAGTCCAGGGTTTTGAGAGCATCAGAAATTAGGCCAGCTAACAACAACATCCAGCTCAGAATATTCACCGGCGAGTCCATGTCAATAAAGGGTGAGGCAGATGTCGTGCTACAGATAGGGGACAACATGATCCGGCATAGGGTCCTGCTAGCGAATATTGAGAACGATTTTATACTGGGTATGGACCTAATTAGCCAGCATGGATTTATGTTCGACCCGAGATATGATGTCCTTCGGTTCCTAAATGAGGAATTTGTATTGACACGGCCCGTTAACAGCTCATTGACCTCCATAAAAATTGTAGCAAGATCCTCAGCCAGAATTCCCGGTCGAACGGAACAGATTATTCATGGGCAGCTAGACAGCAATCCTGGGAGCTGCGTTGGAATGGTGGAGCCCGTACACTCAGCTCTTGACTACTTAGTTGGACGGGCTATAGTTAAAACCGGACGAGATATATCAATTAGTCATGAATTTGTCCAACCACGACATCAGAATTGCCAATGGTCAAGAGATAGCTTGTTTCGAGCCAGTAGAGACCATCATCAATTGCGAAGAAGAGTACCAGACGTCGGTGAAGGAGACAGGGCGCAGTAAAGAGTTCCTACAACAGTTTGCTGACCATTTGACACACCTAACACCAGAGAACCAGAAGAAAGCCAAGCAATTTATCACAAAGCACTGGCAAACTTTTAACAGTCAAGATGGAACCACCGGTCGCACCAACATCATCCAGCATCGAATAGATACCGGAAAGGCTCAACCCATCAGAATACCACCTAGACGACTTCCATTGGGGCAACAACAGGCAGTAGAGGAAAACATCGAGTCCATGTTAGAAAATGGAGTTATTGAGCCATCCATCAGCCCATGGTCCGCTCCCATCGTCCTAGTTAAAAAGAAGGATGGAACCACCCGATTATGTGTGGATTACAGGAAGCTGAACGACGTCACCAAGAAAGACAGCTATCCACTACCCCGAATTGATGACACTCTGACCACACTAGCAGGCTTTCGTTAGTTCTCCACACTAGACCTAAAAAGTGGATATTGGCAGGTTGGTCTACACGCAAACGATAGAGAGAAGACAGCGTTCTCCACCAGTAAAGGACTGTTTCAGTTCACGGTCATGCCCTTTGGGTTATGTAATGCACCCGCTACATTTGAGAGGCAAATGGAGTATGTACTGAGCGGGTTAACATGGAGGACGTTAGTATACTTCGACGACATTTTAGTCATGGGTCAGACATGCGAAGACCATCTGAAGAACCTGGGCGAAGTATTCTCCAGAATTAATAAGGCCAACCTGAGATTCAACCCGAAGAAGTGTTCCTTGTTCCAAAAAGAAGTAGAGTTCTTGGGCCACGTCGTTTCCGAGTCAGGAATCCGCACCAACGAGGAAAAGATAGAAGCCATCCGTGATTGGCCAGTCCCAAGAGACAAGCATGAACTACGAAGCTTCTTGGGCCTCTGTTCCTACTACAGGCGATTTGTTGAGGGATTTGCCACCATTGCCGCGCCTCTACATCGGCAGACCACTGAGAAAGAGACCTTCCGTTGGAATCAGGATTGCAAAACATCATTCAGATGACTGAAGGCAGCACTATGTTCGAGCCCAACCCTAGCCTGTCCTACACAGTCCGGCAATTTCATTTTAGACACCGACGCCAGCAACACAGGTTTGGGGGCCGTCCTATCCCAGGTGCAAGATGGTGAAGAGAGGGTGATCGAGTACTACAGTACTGGCAATAATAAGGGCTGTAGACCATTTCCACAAACACCTTTATGGTCGTCATTTCTTAATCCGAACAGATCATGCCGCACTCAAATGGCTGCTGTACATGAAGACACCGGAAGGACAACTGGCCAGGTGGATGGAGAAATTACAGCAATACGACTTCAAGGTGGAACACCGTGCCGGCCGTTTGCACAATAACGCCGATGCCCTATCCAGAAGACCCTGTAGAGCGGAATGCGGACATTGTCTGAGGACGGAACAGCGAGGGGGTATCCCCATCAGGCAGATCCGAGTGCAGGCCAATGAAGACTGGACAACGGAACAGTGCATCCAGGACCAAATGGCTGATCCAGACATCGAACCAATCTTGTCACTCAAAATGAGAGGGGCACCCAGGCCACAATGGGACGAGGTAGCTAGATACTCCGGTGTGCTGAAATCGTTATGGGCTCAATGGGACTCTCTAAGAGTAGACAATGGAATGCTCAAGCGAGTTTGGGAAAGCTCTGATGGGCGAGAATCCAAGTCTCAACTGGTGGTTCCGAAAAAAGGTACCAGCCATCCTGACCGAAGTACATATGGGATTACC
Source organism: Octodonta nipae (assembly GCA_034190945.1). Classification (NCBI taxonomy): domain Eukaryota; kingdom Metazoa; phylum Arthropoda; class Insecta; order Coleoptera; family Chrysomelidae; genus Octodonta; species Octodonta nipae. Next base: position 72,195,923 of record CM067216.1, on the reverse strand, counting down.
GGAGGCCACCTGGGCATGAATAAAACCCTAGACAAAGTTCGCCAGCGGTACTACTGAGAGAATTACTTCGAAGACGTTAGAGCTTGGTGCCGCAAATGTGCCACCTGTGCAGCCAGTAAGGGCCCGAAGACCCAGACCAAGGGCAGAATGCAGCAGTACAATGTGGGCGTCCCATTTGAGAGAATTGCTATCGATGTCGCCGGTCCGTTTCCCGAGTCTGAGAGGGGTAACTTCGAATCGAATGTATTCCAGAAGGTCTGCACGATGTTAGAGATCAGGAAAACGAGAACAACACCATTACACCCGCAGTCAGACGGAATGGTGGACAGATTCAATAGGACCTTGGAACAACACCAATCCAAGGTCGTCAGCAAAAACCAGCATTATTGGGATGGGCATATTCCCCTATTCCCTCTTGGCATATCGCTCTGCCGTACATAATAGTACAGGCCTGACCCCGGCCAGGGTCCTATTCGGAAAGGAGCTGCGATTACCATGCGATTTGGCATTTGGCTCCCCCGAAGAACCTTCCCAAGACATCGATGGTTATGCCGACCAGTTCCGACATAACATGCTGGAAGTACACGAATTATCCCGAACGCCGATTGTGGCCACCAGTGACCGGATGAAGACGCGATACGACCTCAAGGCCAACTCAGTCGAGTTCCAGGAGAGGGACAAAGTCTGGCTGTACAACCCCCAACAGAGCAAGGTAAATCCCCAAAGCTCGGGGACGATCAGAAATAAAGGGGGGTCAGCGTTACGAAATTTACCAAAGCCGACCCTGTTTCATTTCAGTACGACACCGATCGCTTCTAAGATAAAAAAATGTTCTCGAAATGGCTCGGCAGCTGTAGGATTGATGACTGGTTTTACGAGAATTTTAGATGCTGGTTTTAATAAGGAAGCAGCCCACGATCGCAGTCAGTTATACAGCGACGACTAGCGTATATTGTAATGTTATTGTGAATCAGCTGTTCTGTATAATTTGATGTAAATAAAAGTTCTAGAAAAGTTAAAGTGAATATTAGTTTTATAATTTTAAATTGAACCCACGGACTATATATTATTATTTATAGTAAATGTATATACAGGGTGTTTTATAGAACGTTCGTTAAACATGGAGGGCAGATAGGTGGGCTCATGTGCTGTATTATGTAGCCCATATAACATCTAGATAGCTTACGGTTTATTGTTAATTTAATTTATTTTCTCTTAATTCTCAGATTTTTACTTTTAAACTATTGTAACTTTTTTATTTTTCACAGTATCTTCACCGAATAAACTTAAATCGAATCTGTAATGTTTGTTTGATTATCTGCATTCGATATTTGATTGGTTTAAAAAAATTATATGAGTCCACAAATGGCGAGGTTCCATAAAAAAGTAATTAAGTTAAACACTTTATCACGTTACAAAAGAAAATAAGAAGCACATCGAGAACTTCGAATGCTTACAAAAAGTTGTCTGCTTCAACCCCTTTCCCACGATATATCACACGTATTGGAAAGTAATCAGTATCATAATAAAATTTGAGTTTATAACAAGGTGAGAACTGCAAAAAATAAAACATACACCAAATTGCAATAATTTCTTATAAATTTTGTTCAACTTGGCTTCTACCGCTACGGATGCAAATGCGACACGTTTTTCTGACTCCTACAGTGGTAGTCTCTAGTCGCATCTCATCCCATTTTATTTCAAAAGCAACATTTATTCTTGCTCTTAACTGCTCCTTGGTTTTTACTTCTCTCTCATAAACGAGTTGCTTGACCGACCCCATCCAAAAAAATTAAAGGTAGTCAGGTCTGGCGACCTTGGAGGCCAGAGTATAGGGCGAGTTCTCTCGATCCACGCGTTTGAGAATGAATTGTCCAGGAGCTCTCTGACAGATCTTTTTTGAATATTATTGGTCTGCCACCAATGGGATTTTTTCTCATAAGATCGATCATTGCACATTATTTGGTACGCAACATTGATTCTTTCCCTTAACTGCTCCTCGGTTTCTATTTCTATCTCGTAAATGACTTGAATTGTTAATGAATGATTTATCGATCTTATTAGATGGAGTCCTATTGGAAGACAGACCAAAAATATTAAAAAAAGATGGCTGTCCAGCATTATAAACGAGCTGACAGAGATGGCACAAATGGCGATTTTTTCAACCAATCATTTGTGTCAAATATCGAATGCAGATGAGCAAACAGACATCATAGATTACATTTAAGTTTATTTGGTGAAGATACAGTGAAAAATAAAAAAGTTACAACAGTTCAAATGTAAAAATCTGAGAAATAAGAAAATAAAATTAAAAAAAAAACAAAAACCGTAAGATATCTAGACTTTATATGGGCTATATAATATAGCACATCAGCCCACCTATTTGCCCTCCATGTTTGGCGAACGTTATTCCCCAAACTCAAAGACCTCAATTTTTTTGTTTATAGGAAAAATATGAAAAACGGACGGAAAATAAATTATTAGAAAACCCCCATAGTAATTTTAGGGACTAATTATACAATTAAATGGAAAATAAAGATTCAATTTTGAAACGCATCATGTAATATATCAGATAAAAGGCTCATTATGTGAATTACAAATATATCATATTTTTAAATCATTTGTATAAAAGATATTAACAAAAATATTAAACATCGACTTAATTCCCACTTTAGAAACTACACTATTTAAATTTTGAAAAATATATTTTATTTATATTTTTAAATAATTTGAATAACAGATTTAATAATTTATAATTTAAACTTTGACCTATTTTGCCCTTTTTCTTCTAATTTACAGAGCCTCAAAACTCAGACAGTAGATTATAAAAGGCATCTCTGAAAGTTTATTAGTAAAATAAAACTCTAATGTTACTTTTTGGGGCCAAGTTAGAAAATTAAATACATATGTATTCTGATAAAAATCAAGCGAATCCTAAAGCAGATAAAATAAAAAGTCTATGTGTGGAAAATCAAAGTGTATATTTTTTATAAAATGGAATGCTAAACTATATATTTGAAAAACGGTTAGAAAAAAATATTACTTTCTTTATAAATCCCATTTATAGCTTTACACGCCTTTTAGGCAAGTCATTGTCGGCTAGATTTTTTCCTGGCATTGCTTACTTCGAGAAAATTCTTTTTTGCCTATTCGTCTCACAAGTTCATACCATATCAGTTGATGCTTTTCTAGTAATGCTTTTTCTATAAATCTCGGCTATGAGACCAAATGACTTTCATTAGACCTGCAACACCTGAATGGCATACATCCTAACATTCAATTTACAATGGAAATCGAGTCCGATTCTTCTGTCCCGTTTCTTGATGTCCTCATAACAAAAACCAACAATGATAGAACAAAACACCCTGTATAATACTTTATATACTCTTGTAGTACCTTTTGATCTATAAAAGCAGTTAGTTGTAATACTTTGCCAATAAATAAACTAAGCTAAACTAAACAGTTGTTTTGTCAATAAATGCAAGTATTCTATAAAATTTCCGATCTTCCAGACAAGCGCAAAGATGATTCGCACGAGGACAGATTTCTTCCGTGACAAGGGAGCGAAAAGGTCGATTATCCAGGGTTTGTGTTCACGCACACGACGCCGACGCTACGATGTCTCGGTCTGATTGTGTCATCAGATTGTTTTTATTTGCTAAACTTGATATGTGTTAAATAAACCAGACCTGTGTATGTGCAAAATGTTCGTTAATTCAAGGTAATAGTTTATTATGAAAATATTTTGCACTTTATTACTGAATGTGATCGAATTTTTACAATAAAAATTATTATTTCTCGCAACAGTGAATAGGCATTCCTAACAGCTCATTAAAGTTAATTAGTACTGGATGTATTTTAACGATAAGCATAAATCTGTTGTTTATGTAAAATTAATGTGCACGAACATGTTTTATGAATCAAATGTAAAATTCATTCAAATATTTCTTCTCCGAAACTATGTACGAGGGTGAATAAAATGTGAACCGGACTTTTGTTTTAAAAATTTTATTGGTATGATCAATACAAATTTTAATACATATTATTTTTCTACATAGTCTCCTCTCTTAAGTATACATTTTTCCCACCGAATCGGAAGTTTTTTAATATCTTTCTCAAAGAATGAAACTGGTCGTGTCGATAACCAATTGCGCACAAACGTTTCTACACCTTCGTTGTCCTCAAAGTGGTGGCCTCCCAGTTCTTCTTTAAGTGGCCCAAACATGTGGTAGACACATGTCGACAAATCAGGACTGTAAGGCGGGTGTTCAAGGGTTTCCCAATGCATTTTGTTCAATTTTCCTTGAGTCAATGCAGCTGTATGTGGCCGAGTGTTGTCATGCAACAGAATCACACTTCGGATAGACATATCCCGTCTCTTTTGCCGATAGGCAAGTTTCACTTGTTGGAGTAATTCGCAGTAATACTCAGCATTAATTGTACGGCGTTCGTGCAGAAAATCGATCAGCAGTACGCCTTTCGAATCCCAAAAAACTGTTGCAAGAAATTTCCCTGCAGAAAGAGGGGTCTTTCCACTGTCTCTCGGCCATCTGAAAACTTTTTGTGCCAGTCGTACACTTGGGTCCTTGAAAGTGTTTCATTGCCGAACTGTGCAGATAGTCGACACAAAATTTCAGACGGTCTAACGCCCTCCCGCGCCAAAAACTCCCCTCTTCTTAACATCCCTACCTAATATATATCGAGACGTCACGCCACTCGAATTACCTACAGGGCGAGAAACAGAAAAGTCCGGTTCATATTTGATTCACCCTCGTAAATATACGTTCTAAATATTTTAAAATCATTTTCACAATATAATTTCGCTCATTATGCGATTCTATCGATTAGATAGGGATTTTTTTACACCATAAATTTGTAGTAAATACAATTGCACTAATCATCTAAAAGTGTCCCAACTCAGAATGAAAAATTATAGTTCCAGATAAGAATTCCAAACAGAGATTTCCTTGCATGTTAGTTCTTTTTAACTTATGACTGTTCGAGAAAATGTGTAAAAAAATCAGCACTGCAGGACAAGTAAGATTCAAATATAACAGTCGATATAATCTAGAAGAAAGAAAACTAAACTAAATTATAAGTATGTTTCTTTTGAAAAAAGTGATGTTAGATTTTTGACATACCATACCATTTTAGGACCATTATTTTGGGTGAAATTTTTTAAAGCATGGTTTACTTTCGCCCAAATAAAGAAAACTTTGACCCTCAATACAGCATATTCACGTCTTGTTGACCAAATTGGCAGATTTTTTATCTAACAGCTAGTGCCTGACACGGTTGGCAGTTTTAAGCTACATGATTTGGTGACTCTCTAACTGTTTTAAATTTTGTTAACCAATAGATGATCCACAATGGTTAATTAAAACACTTACTAAATTATGTAATACTTAAGCATTAACATCTAAAGGAATATAGAAAATCTGATTTGAGTCACCATTTCTTACTTTTAATTAAATGAGACATTTCCCTTTGACAATATGACAAAGGGATACTGTTATAGGACAAGCAATGAAGTAGACGTAAACCAATTAATCTCCCCTTAAACAATTGTATCTTTTTGTAATTTCGGGATACAATTTTGGTTACTTCTGACAATAACTCTATTTGTAAGTTCAACTGTAAACTGCTTTATATAACCCAAATTTTTGAACTCGATATGCTTTGTGACCTGCAATTATCCAGATTGTGTGTTATCTGTTTACTGGCTTCGCAATATATTGTTTAATCCATCGGTAGACCATTAAGAAAACATCTATTGAGAAAAATATAATTGAAAGTACAGATGTATTTTGCAACCAAATTATGTATTTTGGCACTGAATAAAATATTACACACAACTATTTAAGTCCAATGGATTTTTAAAAAATAGTTTCTACGTTTTAGTAACCCCAGATGTATTTATTGTGTACAAAATAAGTGTGTTCCTTCCACCTTCCTAGGTAGCACCTTGAATTGTGCTTGGTCTCATTGAACTCGCCTCGTTCTTTATCAGTAACGCCCAAATCTAAATTTCCTAGATCCGTGACATTTTCATTATCAATGTTATGATCTAACTGATACAAATCTCCATTGTCGGATATCAGAGATGCCTGGTGGAAAAAGAAATCTCAATAAACTATAAAAACAGTCTGTGATAAAATATCAACCTGTTGTCTGTATTTGTCCCTAGTCAGAGAGCCAGTGACATTGTTTGATAAAGACCCCTTCCTGGATATACCACAAACTATCATTTATAAAGTAGATTCTAGTTAAAAATAGTCTTTATGATTACCAAAAACACTTCCTAGTGGCAGCAATACACTGCCATTTGCTTACATCTCGAATTCTCAAATAACAACACAGTGTTACGCAGGTTTTGCTGTTTGCTTCTGACGTCCCGTATCATGTACAAAGCAGCTAAAGATTATGCTATCTATATTTTTCAGCACTGCATACTTTTGAAAGTGAAACCCTATCAGACGTCAAATTCAAAGAGTTACGTTTGAACGTTCCTTGAATCACCCTTTCAGGTCTTGAAGAAAATATTTTATTGAACTTGAACGGTGGAAGGTTCTTTATAACCACCAAGAGATTTATTCCCAATGAAGATTCTATTTCCGTGCTAGTTATTTGCTAAACAAACTGGACGAGAAAACAGCAGGGGAAAGCGCCGTCGATTGATATAGGTAAATCCTGATCGTCGATTTTGATAGTGTTGCTAATCTATATAGATTTGTTTGAAAATATTAATATTTAACAGACCGAAGGGTGTTTTCTCGAGAAAATTGAGTACAATTTTCTGCAGTTCGATATATTCCTCGAAATTTTTGATTAGTAGTACTTGGTTATCCTTTGTTCATTTAATTTCCAGAGCTTGTACAACATTTTTTATCGGATACAGCATCACAATTCTCAGAAAGTATTACTTCCTCAGATGCAGTTGATTTTTCCGCGCCTGAATCTTTATATTAACATCCAAAGTACCCTTCAGAAGGAAAGTTAACGTATTGGAAGTTGTTGGATTCTTGAATTGCCTTGATTTTTTAAGGATTCACCTACTCTCAAGTGAATTTCCTTGAATCGCAATTGTTCAAAACTAACCAAAAGTCGAAAAAATTGGCAATATTTGCCAATTTATTGTTCTTTTAAAGATATTGTAGCCTACCCAGTTGTAAAATGTTATATGTACTACGAGTATAATTTCACTTGGTATATCAGGCCCGAGTCTTCATTTTTTCCCCACTTTTGAATGAAGAAAATGCCAACCATGACAAAAGTACCTTTGCTACTACACATATAATACAATACTTTTGAGTTCTAAAATTCTAACGGGTTATAGTATACTATATATGTACTTAATTTAACATATTGTAATGTTTTTATTTTCACACTCGGGTTCAGTTCAGTTCTTGGATTTATTTAAAAACACAGTCCAACTCACTCTAATTTATTTCCATTACTTTTACACAAATTTATATTCACAGAAACTACTATTTACATTTTATCTTAACTGTACAATACGACCGACGAAAACTGAATGCCTCCTATCGCCAGCTGTTTTTATTTATATATTAATCTTGGAATTGTCTGGTACGTCCACGAACCATCGGGAAACTCTTTCATGTTCTGGAAGCTTTAAGGGAATTCCCAGTAACGGCAGCGGTCCGCCTGTTGCGAGACAAATATTTCGGATTCCCAGAATTTATCGGAATAATGACCCTTCCACGAATTGGTTGATGGACGATTGCACCAGCTGTCGGGTGAATTCTCGTAACAATATGAAAAGTTCCTGTGTTAGCAATAATTGCGATAAAAAAAACGTAAGTAATGTTTCGCTGACTGCGCGGTACAAAAGTACCTATATGGAGGAAAATTTTTCAAAATGTACGTAAAAGTGTCCAAGCGGGCTGTGTTTGAACACCATTGTGGGCAGAATACAAAAACGCAACTTTCGAAAAATTAGTGCACAGTCTCGTATCTTTGAGGGCCATCAATAGTTTAAATGCATAAATGGTACACAAAAATGTCTCTCAGTCACCCATTTATTTGGAATAATTATGGTGAGTTGAATTGTTTACTGCCACACATAGAACGCCAAAAAAAGTAAATCCAAGTTGTTTACCGGCGTGCCGGTAATTACAAGCATAATTAGCCAAACATGAATAAATATAAGTTTACAATCTTCTGGTAAAAATCTAAATTGTTGAACATCAAGATTTGTTCAATGTGTAAATATCTATATCTAAATACCACCTCTATTCTAAGGAAGACCGTAGACAAAAAAAAATTGACAAGGACTGCGAAAATTGTATTTTTATAGTTTTTTGGTATATAAGAAACAGTATAAAATATATTTTAAAAGAAAAAAATGTTAATTCTTTACAATTCGATTTATAAACCCAAAATCCCAAAATTATCAGTGGGAAAGTCAGCCAAAACTAAATAACTTTAGAAAACTGTTACTGAAATATTGCATCGAAATTTATCAAGAATTATTCAATTCACTAGAAGATAGGAATTTACAGATAAACTTGACTTTGATTCAACTGTTAAGTTCAAGCTGATTTGAAGGTTTACCTGATTTTTGTCAGTGGGAACACTTCCATTGTATCGCAAAAATGAACTCTAAAAAAATTATACGTAAGACCCAAATGAAAACTGATATATAGATGCAAATTCAGGATATATTTTGTAAATAAATTCAAGAGACGTAATGCTTGTTGGTATGAGAACTAATAAAATACAAGTTTTGATAAGGGAAATTTACAGTAGACATATGAGGTAATATCTCAAGAGATTATAAAAAAGACCAAGTAATGGCCTTCGAGAAACGCAGTTTTGGCAAGATGAATCGCGTTTCGATCGGTGTCTTAAATAGTCGTCAATATGTCCTGATCCTGATCTATCACCAATTATAAAAAATTAAATTTCATACATTGTCAACGCTGCATTAGAAGGAATTTATGACCGATGGGGATGTTGCCAAATGTGAATAGGGAGCAATTTGTATCTTAAACCGAAGCTGGCCCATGCTTAGCTACCTCTGTGTCTATGTAGCAAATAAAAATATGGATCATGAAACATAAACATGAAACACAAAGTGTTTTTGTCATAAATTGTTAATTAATTTTTGTCATTAATAGCGAACAACGAGTACCAACGACTTCCGCCCTGAGGGTTACAGATAAACTTAATTTTGTATATAAAGTTCATCCATCAGGAAATTAGAGTAGGTATTCGATGCCAATACTTGGCAGGATATTGGTGCCGGAAACTGTACCCTAATTTTTCCAAAACGGAAGGGTTATTTTGTGTTACATCTTTCCATCTTTATCTTTAAAATAGCGTTTCGTTTTTTTTTTAATTTGAGAAAAAGAGAGCGAGAGAGACAGAGATCTGGTACTTTGTGAAATGGCAAATGTAAATATTTAGCTAGACAAGTGGTTATGAATTTAGATCATCTGAAAAAAGACGACAATATGAGAACATAACTACTTCCCTGATATAATTATTAAGAAACAAGAGAAAAAGGTTGAAGTGGGATCCTTGAGGCACCCCTGGCAAAATGAATCGACTGGAGAAAATATTTCATTCATTCGGACAATCGGTACGAGAAGCCAGCCGTGAGGATTTCACAGGTTTTCGGTATACATGGGAAGTAAGGTATGATAAACTCAACCAAATGCCTTAGAAACGTTAATGTATGTCAATTCTACCTGTAATTTCATCACTTACTCGTTTCTTAAGATCTAGATATATCAAGATTTATAATTATACCCGTTTTTTTGCTAATTGGCTGCTAACTTATTCTTCTTTTATTCCCGTTTTCGAAACACTTTTTCCTCTATGCTGTACGACAAGTCGTTCCTAAGAGTTGGGCTCTTGGTAATAATACATAAATCACAAACTAAAGCATCAATAAATGTGTTGATGATGTGATATTTTACAAAATAACTGAGTCAACTATACAGTACCATGTTCTATTCATATTTACAAAACCTGCTTAATTGGTAGAATCAGTACGTTGGTTTTAAACGTAATACAAAATTTAATAAAAAAAAATAATACTACTTGGTAACAGAAAAAAACGTTTTACACTCAATGATAAATGTTGAAACTATTGCGAGTAATTCGTGAAATATATTTATTTGTTATGACTTCTATGAACTTTAACACGAATATGACAATAATTTTTTTTTCTCTAGATATTATATGGTACATACTATTATGGATTTACAATGCAAAATGTTCTAGAGACAGGATAAGAAATTTACCTTTTTTGATATGTGAAACTATTATGAATCTTATTAGATAAAGTGCGGCGATTACATCTAATAATTGTCGTCGTGCTTCATTAGAGATGGGCTGTGGTCATAGCAAGATTAATATATATAAAAAGTATAAAAATAAAGCTAATTCTAAAAATTTAGGTAAGTAAATTTTATGGTAATTTGTTTTAAAACGTTAGACATCAAGATGTTCATTTATTATCTACTTTATACGCAAATAAATTCACTAGAAGCAAAAACAGAGAGAGAGAGAGAGAGAGAGAGAGAGAGAGAGAGAGAGAGAGAGAGATCCATATGTTGTACTTTATGGTTAATAATTTTTGGTTAAGTGTTACTTATTACAAAAAAAACTGAGTTTTTTGCATCAGCTTGTCTATATGAGCATTAAGTAGGCATCGGAACATAGCTGAAATCAGAAGCTAATTTACCTGGGCAATCAAAATCAACAAATGTGCGCAGCTACTAACTTAAAATTTGAATGCACCGACGAAATATTTATTTTAACATTAAAGAGTCTGTCACAGTTACAGAGTGCAGCCGTTTTAACATTGGAGTGCTTTTATTCAGATTCTTACAATTTCATTTCATTCATTTGAACATAATTAGGAATTAAATTTAGGCTTTTAATAAGAGGCGATGTTATTGATTCGTCAAAATATGTGATCTATGCTTAGGTATTTATTACTACCTTGACGAAAATCAGACCGCAGTTGCCCCGAGTAATTTTACAGAATAACGAATATTTTTTTGGCATGGCAATAGAGAGGTACAGAATACTTAACATTTATAGTTGCGCCAAAAGTAAAGATATTTAGTTACAAATAACAGTGACGTATTAGATATAATCAACCAATTTGATTATGTAATCCACATTTATAATTGAACAGAGCTTAAACTGAGCTTGAAATTTACTGTTTTGAATAAAGCAGTGCCTTAGCTAGTGTCATGAACTACATTAGCAGTGCAAATATTGGCTTCTATTGCGCAATAATTATTGGAAAATACAGTTTAACAAGATATGTATGCGTATTTACCAAAAAACTGCACCAAAGTTGCTGTTCGCAAAAAGTGTTGGTAAAACTGCAACTTGTTGGTCAGTCAAATGTTTTCCTATATTTGGTATAATTTTGCTCTCAAATATAAACTTCCTTTTCTCACTGCAACGATATTCTTAAGATCGACAATAAGAATATCTCTTAATTCAATTGGCTACTTGTAGTGTGAATTTTCTAACTAACGTGTTTCTTCAAATACAAACGTATCTATTATATATTCTAAATTATTAAATATTCGTTAAGTTATTGAAACAAATACGGTAATGACCGGAAGAAAAATGCGAAATTTACATATTAGTTTTGGGAAAACGAGTCATCGAAGATTCCAAATAGGAAAACGTGTTGCGTCACGCCGTCACTTTGTGATTCTTAAGAAATAAATTACAGTGCACAAATTCGCAGGTATGCTGGTGTACTTACCTACTCTATAATTATATATTTTACAGTGATAATGAGATAAGTATTAGATCCTCAAATATACAGATTATGGTGATGATTCCCAAGATTCCATAAATGTAAATGCAAAGGATAAGATGGAACAACTATTCTTTAGAAAACAATTAACTAACTTTTCCAATCAACCATAACATAAGCTTTTCGAGATTTTACAAACGATGTAACGCAAGACATATGTCAAAGGATGGAATATTGAAAAGAACTTGAAAGTATGATAAATTTAAATATTAATATGGTATGTAAAATAAACAAAAAAAAGTATATGTGACATATTCTAATTATAATGATAAATTACCAGCAGGTTCAAATATTGCAATTTCCAAAAACATTCATTAAGTCTGTGATATAAACATACATTTCTATATCGTGTATTCACCAAGTAGCATTATTTTTGTGAATATAGTTCTCGTGTCCTTTTTTCCCTTATTTGACTTATTTTTGTTTCATTCATGAACCCTTATATGTGAAAGCAAGGTAACCAGCTTGAAATTTCTATCAAATTTGATTTTAGCCATTCTAGGGATTAGTCTATATGTTTTCTTCGTTTACATTTACGTTTGTAGATAAATTGCAAATTGTGTGAACTCTGTTTCATGACAGATCTTTTTAATGATTATATTGATTCTCAAAATCGCTTAAAAAGAGAGTCTTTCATATATATATATATATATATATATATATATATATATATATAGAAATTTAAAAATATGGTTTAGTACTGGGATAATGACCGACAGTTATTTTATTTTCTATTTCAGTTATTCGCCAGGAAGTTGTTTCGAAAGAAGAGAGCGAGACAGAAACTGAGACAGAAAATTTTCAAAATATAGACTACTCAGACCAAAAAAGGGCAGTAAAAATAAAACATTTTAGTAGTTCGTTGTTAGCTCAAACGTAGGTATTCAATACCGCTATTTTACTATAAAAAATTAAATAAGATTGGAAAATAATAATTAAATGAGATATATTTGAACACTTATGTACAAATGTTAATATAACTTGATGTTTAAACACGTCATTGGGAAAACGAGGACATATCTTTTTTAATCTGATCCTCGTGAAAAATTTCAAGTTATACGAATCATAATTTGCTTTAATTCACATGACTTAAACAATTTCTGTGTTTCGTGAGATATAATGTTATTCCATCTTTTCCCATCGAGCTCTAGAATACGACTGGCAATTTCGATAGGCTTTTTTCACCCTTATGTGAGATAATCAGTGAATTGCTACTTTGGTGCTGGAGACAATTGGGCAATATTTAGCTAGCACTTTAGCTACCTCTCCTTTACTGGGCACTATTAATCATTTTGAAATGATGTAGCTCATAATCCCAACACTAAGAAAGTGAATGAAATGTTTAGATAAAAGCCCTCGAACCCAGTGTTTATACCCCCTCGCTCATATTTATATTGTATACTTTCACTAAATGATATATATATATATATATATATATATATATATATATATATATGTATATATGTTCTGAGAGGCTTCCGCGGTCATTACTATGAACAAGGCTAGGTTCCGGGTGAGAACCGCGTCTGAATTTATTATATACTCGACATTTCGACTCCTGCTTTGGAGCCATTATCAAGAGTCAAAAGTTTACTGTTGGATGTGTTTAGCCTATTTGTGAACTGTTCCTGTAGCCAGTTGCCCTTTAGCCTTGAGTTTCAGAAACAATTTAAAGAAGTGAAAGCATTACTGCAACAAACTGTAAAATTCCGTCAACTTCTCTAAATACTATTTTTCAGCCGCTGTTTGTACTAAATTTGTCAACGTATTCATCAATATAATAGAGCATTTCACTTATACAAGCCCCTGTAACGATTTCATATTATATTAATGAGGTTTGCTAATACACCAAACGACCAAACTGCTTTGGTGTAGTATGTCCTCCGTTTACTGAATTACCTATATTCAGCTTAAGGGACGCGCACACCGAAACTTGAGTGTCCTTGACCCAAGTACCAGAGAGGACACAACATATGTGCTTACATTAGAGCGGCGACACTGGCACCAGAACCGACTTGACCGGACTTGAGTTTCATGTCTGCCTCCGGTGGCGATCTGTTTGGGTTGGATCGCGACCAGACTCAGGTCCCCCCCCCACTCGTTAGCGGCTTTCCGTTTTCCGGGTATTTCACAGCAGTGCCAATTATAAATACATTGTCAAAAATTCAATAAATATGTTTGAGATGTTTTTAATAAAATATGTTTCTTTTACCTATCTCCAGCATATGTTCAATTTAGCTAGTATACCAGTGGTCCCACAGAAGTTGTTGTCGCTATATATCGTGTATATAAAAAAAATCATCATTATAAAATAGTTCACAAGTGCTTGTTAGTTAAATTCATAAAAAAATGTTTGCAATTCGCCGAACTCAATTCTGTGACAATCACCGTTTTAACAGAAATGTAAATCATTATAACAACTTCTAAGTCCACAAAGTAAGTGCAAAAATGGGTAATTCTGTTCGGAAATTGGCTCGGTAGTTTGGCCCGTTCTGGTGCTCCGTTACTCCAGTCAAGTCCAGCAAAATTTCGGTGTGCGCTTGCCTTATTTTTACTCTATTTCCGAAAGTTTTTCTTGGGCATATGTATTAATTCGAGTTTAAAAATTAAGGTAGACATGACATTCTGTTCATTTCTATGAGTATAAATGTCGAAAGCAAATTAATTTTGAGGCCTAATTGTTTTGCTCATTAATTAATATGCTAATTTTAGGGAAATTTCAACAAGTCAACAAGAGTTCTTCAAGATGTTGGATGAAAAAATTCAAAATGTAAGTGTGCAACACTTTTGTGTTGTAGTATTAGTTTACTTTCACTTATTTAAATTATAGAAATATAGGCACTTAGGGCCCTCAACAATATATCGACTACCCACACGTCCAACTCCAAACGAATGTTTTATGTGACCCAAAAAGTCTCTTACTGTTATGGATTTAGTTTCAATTACATTTAACAATTCGCTTTTCACAATCATACTGAGATCTTCATTTTTCATTGTAGGGTCCAGATTACAATTCAGACAGTGAATCTGAGCGAATAGCAGAGACGACCCGTTTAAAAATGTTACTTAGAGACTGGGAGACAGCAAGTTGTGGTTCCAGATCATTACCAGCTACTCCCAAAAGACGAATGGATAGCTTTAAATCTCGAAGTGAAGCTCTAACCGATGTAGATACTTCAGGTGTTCCGTCTGTCAATGACATTGTTTATAAATCACAGGTTAGTTTAGTACAATTAATTTATATACTTAAGGTTTTCATCTCTTTATTTTATATTGACCAACACTATTACATCTTTTTTAAGAGAAACATATTACTTATGTTTTCAAAGTTAGTTTATTAGCAAGTAAATTAATATCAGATCATTCTTGATGATTTCATCCATAATTAAATTAATATATATTAAAAAAGGAATATTATCACTTGATGATACCTTGATAATGATCTAATTAGCGCCCCAAGTTGAAAAATGTGAGATCAAAAAAAGTGAACTGAGTTGGTCCCAAAACCATAACTTTTGAGAAATTGGTAGGCATACAAAAATATTTAAAATAATTTTGAACTTATGTGAAATTGATGAGGTTCTTTTTTGTTTTCCTTGAAATTTTAAACACCGTATAAAATGTTTTGTGTTTGACCAATTAGTCAAAGTTGCTGGCATTATGACCATTATGTGATCAATTGGAACAACTTTTTTGGAAGGTAGCCGATAGGTAGTTTTCCAAGATGCCCGTTGGAATAAGCTCTTAATATGTCGAATTTTGGCTAGATCATAAAGAACATCTAATGTATGTTAAATCACATTAAATTAACACTCACACCAATAGGAATAAATGAACTCTGAAGAACAGGAGAGTACCAAGAGATTATAAAGTTCGTAAATGTTTTATGCAGGGAATGTTATATTATAAGAGGAGTTGGATTTTTACTTCATAAAAACACATTGAGCAAATCATAGACATAAAAAAATATCTTGAGAGTAATACACAGTCTTGAGCTGTACAGAATTTATTCAATACAAATAATTCGGATTACACAACAAGAATTGAATGTGTACTGTGAGAATGCGGACAGAAGAAAGAAAAGCACCCTTTGCGCTACATATAAGTGACTTCTAGGCCAAATTTTTAAGCCAAACAGATGAAACTGAATTTGGCTTAGGACAACATAGACTAATGGATAGATCTGAAAGAGGATATGGTTTAATCAAATCCCTTCCCCGTGATCAACTATACGTGAAAAACTGTAACGGAAATTCCCCATGACACTCTTAGGAAATATTAATAAACAATTATATTAGTATAACATGCATCATGAACCATTTCTAGGTAACCCCATTAAATACAGCACGTCGCCTTAATTTATCACGTACACCAAATAACAATCGACTTGATGGAGCACTTTTCAATTCGAAATATAGCATAGTAATGAATAAATGTAACTAGCATACTGTAACCCAGTAATTAGTAGTAATAAACATGTAGTCCTTACAACTCGTATTATTGGTTAAGGCGCTGCCTGCCACATTATAATAAATAACATAATAATGATCAATCTTCACAGAACATCTTTTTTCAAAAGAATAACAACAAAAAATGGGCATGGGCAAGTCCAGTTGCGATCTGTACTCAAGAGAAAAGATAGACGTCCTTAACACATTGTAATCGAGTAGCGACCATCACATTGTAAAAACCAAAGTTAAAATAAGGAAAGGAAGAAATAACATAATCTTACACTCAAACTGAAACGGTGGACCACTCCCAAAACTTACACAAATAGGAAGAACAAATAAAGGACTCTCTAAACATAAACGAGAATATGACAGTAGACATGATGTATGAAAAAATCATAAAAAGCTTGAGTAAAGCAAGTTAAAAGTGGCCAAAAGCAAAACAAAGATAAAAAACTAAATACAAAAATAAAGCTGTTAAAGAAACCGAAGAGAGAAGAACACGGAAAATATTAAAGCTATAGTAGAAAGAAATAAAAGTCTGTAATTTCTACAAAGAAAAGACACACTATGGAAAACGATATATATAAACTCAAAAATAAAGATGATGAAATAGTGACAAACACAAAATAAATAATAACAACTGAAGATAATTAAAAAAACACTGCAATATTCCAAAAATACTAACGCAGTGATCAAAAGATGTTTCTGTCGAATGAAAACTATAGAAATGGGTATTCTCGATAGTGTACGACCAAACCAATTTGTTTTTCAATGGAAGAAACTTCGTGTGCGATGGCTGGGTTGCATACGAGCGTTTTTGTCGCATAGTATGATTTCAAGAATAGGGCCCCAGAAAGCACTGAAGAATACCAACGACAACAAAGCACCTGGCGATGATGGCATACTAATAAAAAGCATAAAAAAGGAGGACTTACAAAATAAAAGTATTGAAATCTTTAATCATATCAATCAGTTTATTAAAATTAGTTATAAACAAACATTATAACAACACTACTAATAAGTAAGCTCAAATTATTTTCTCTTAAAAGATCACAACAAAATATGATTACTGAATAGTCCAAATTTGAGAGAAACTGTTCATTACGTTACTGCAAAGCACACTAAACAAAATAAATTCGAGTATATAGAAATCAAGATTGATATAGAAAATTTAAGCTAGGTCTCCTTGAATTAGACAATGTTTGAATCACAGACAATATGACACAAGCACAAATTATGGTGCAGATGTTACATAAGACATCTGGAAAAGCAGTTTTGGAAATAAATATTTCAAACACCCAGTAAATAAGGGTTTGAAACCTGCTCATGTAACCTCTGCAGCATATCTGTACAACTATCTAGGATAAGATATCTACATTGGACGGGACAATCAATCACCCAAAATCAACGCAGAATAGGATGGATATGGGTCGCTTCGAAAAAATAAAATCTAGTCCTCTAATATGTTTAAAAAGAACATGTGGGGCAGAAACACTGACGATCACTAAAACCAACATCAATAAGCTTAAAGAATGTGATTGGACACAAAATCCCTAATAGAACTGAACTATCAGTCGCAACAGGTGAGTACGGGACGCAGGCGAAGCTATTCTATGTTATACAGTTTATAATAGAGACCAAAAGCCGAAGCACGGGACGACCACGAAGATGGATCAAAGAAGGTGTCAGCATATTAGAGAGGCTTTTGTCCAGAAGTGAACAGGATAGGTTACTTACGACTATGATTATTTTGGATCTCATATTTGTCATCTGTAGGGCGCTTTTCTAATGAAGCTATTATGATATCAGAAAGACGGTTATGACCTCTGAAACACTTGGTGATACAATTTTCAATGCCACCCACTTCTTTTCTGTAACAGCATAAGCCAAGTTTTTTAAGTAAGATAAAAATTGTAAAAAAATTGATCACCTGAAAATGTTTTGTATTAATACAGTACAAACAGCTGAATACACACATTTTGTTCAATGGCTTCTTTATCAACACTTGGAATGACTGAAATCTAGTTGCCTTTATTAATCTGAATATTGATTACATTTGGTTTAGTAAAATTAATTAACTTGCAGGTAACTCAGAGCGTCTCCCACCAGCCGTATGGCATACCACAGGTCGCGTATCTTCAAACACATTACAACAATTCGAATTACCTTGCAAAGAGTCCAGCATATCAACATTCTTACCAACAACCTCTACAGTATCATGCATTAAGTTCTATGTGTAACAGTAATGAATCACATTTTCAACCCCCTTCACTCCAACTTAGACAATATCCAAGTTATAATCAATATGGAAGCCCGATCAAAACATACGTCAGCAGTCCTACAAAGCATACGCCACATGAGTCATCCGCTGTTACATATTCACCAACTCATAGATTGTATGGACCACTTATAACAGTTCCTGGCAATAAGGACAAACATGATGCAAATCTAGACGTAAGTATAATTTTGTATATAAAGGAAATGCTCAAACAATTTGTTTGAATTTATTTTGTAATAATTGCCTAAAAAACAACAGTAATTTATAATATTGGAAGTAAATATTAAATACCTACTAATGTGAAGGGACTTTGACATTAGTTAAGGACTATACCTTCATTTGCTGGCAAGACTCGACTTAAGAAGAAAGGTTTAATTCCACATTCTTGGAATATCTTATTGATAGGACGACTAGGTTTGACGTACACTCTACTCTTAAGTCCAAAGCAACTAAAAATGTCAAAATGAATAAAATAGTTAGTTCTTATAATGAATTGAAAACAATTTAATTTAGTTTTTTATCATTTATATTTTGATGTGGCTAGTTACGGCAAAGAGGTAATGCCAATTGTCAAACAGGACAAGAAACTGCTAACCCAGTTTTCGTATATACATACCACATTCTGCCATCTCATTTATACTGAGATGTGTTATCACACAATTTTTATTAGTTAAAAAATCTGTTTTTTTATATATATTCGGTTCACGTCATCTTTCCAAGATAAAATATATATTTATCTATTTTTAAGTCAACTCGTTTTTAAATACAAATATGTTTCATCAAAATTGAATTAGTAGTTTCTTTCGTTCTCTTAAATGAAGAAGCCCTAACATGTTTTTCAAATTGTGCTAGTAAGTATCTAGGTGATGTTTTTCATCATCTAAAATTAGCTCTACGTGTGGATAATATTGTAAAAGTCTTTAATTGAATACTTTGTATATTTTGTACCAAAAGTTTCAAAATGCTTTTTATATATTGGTTTTTAAAAATGTTTATGACTCTGCTTCCTAGTTCTCATTAAATTCAAAGATAGCCTGGTTCTGACAATGTTTTTTGCAAATATTTTCTTCATACGTATGTTATCATTAACTATGATTACACAAATCAATAACAGTAGAAATTTAAAGAGCCTAAGGCTACTAAGATTTCGTAAATTTGTAGATACATTCAACTTGTTAATCGACTTGAAAAAATGAGGAGGTTCTCAATTCGGTTGTTTTTTTAGACTGTTACCTCCGTACTCCGGCAACTATAAACCGATTTCGAACAAAATCTAAATTTCTTTAGACAACACTACCAAAATAGGCACATGTTAAATCAGTGTACGAACTTGCACCTCAACACCTCATATTGCCAACACTAGCCCAATATGTGTACTCATGTCGTAGTTGTCACTGTCCGCTCTGCAGACATCCGACTCACTAGGAAGGTAACTCTCCGGCATTTTCTCGATTTATCATGATTGTATCTTTATGTTTTATTTATTTATTTAGTTATTAATTAATAAAAATTAAAATTACCAAAATTAAATTTAATGACCTTTACTTTTATCATCTCTATTCTGTTCATACCTAGCATTACCTTCTATAATATTGACTCCCTGTACTCTTTCTTCTATCACAAGCTAATAGTCCGTAAGGTGTGGTGACCTTACCAATTAATAAGTGAAGCAAATTATTGTCAAAACCCACACTACTATGTCACGTTTTTTTTTTGCGAACTCAAATTTTGAAGTACCCTATGAAACTCTTGTTTTTCACTTTATTAATTTAAAAGGAACCACATTAGATCCAGTAACTACTTAATTATGGTATACACCGTGTCATATTATTCAGGTGCAAGAATTCCATTAAACCTGCATATAGAACCATGATTTACAGAGCACACTCTATTCCCGTATCCAAACGCCAATCTAACTAATGAAGTCATTATTATACGTTGTATAGCCACAAACAACGGTTTTCATACTAGTGAAATCAAAAGTTATATTTTTTACAAATTGTACTTAGCGTTTTTTTTTTAATTAATGTGAGATATTTTCGCAACCTTTCGCAGGTATTTACTATTACAAATATTTCATTCGAAACTAATATTTGCTCGTTATTCAAGGGCTAATCATTACTTTAATTTCCCTGTTTGAAACTCAAAACTCCAGCGGAACATCCCCTTTTTTTTGGTTGGATAGATCTTATTCAGAAAGACCTCTAAAACTCAATTCACTCATTATACCAGTAAACTCACGAGTTCCAGTAAAAATTAGATTTTATCAGGGTTTAATAATGTATTATTTAGGTGTATTAAGTAATTTATTTTTATACAGTGCTTTCACACATGTATTATTGTTTAGCTTTCGTATTTCCCTAAATTATTAACATTTCAACTTACGGATTACCATTATCTTGTTAGACTTTAGAAGAATAATGGTACCTTTTGAAGAATCTCTAGAAACACTTTATACTAGGTTGAAACTATAGCCCTTTAAACATGTTGACATTGCTAAATATATCGCTTTTTCATTTAACGAGTTATTTCAAATATCAAGATTTGAGAATCATTTCCAGATTTTAGAAATCTAACTTAAACTACGTTTGCACCGCAACTATTTTTACTTACTTTCTAAACTTTATAGTTGTTGCTATATAAGCCTAACAGAAACACGTAATAAAATGTAAACTTTTTATAGTGGCAGTTAATTTACTCTTATACCATCCGTGTGTACTTCATTGAAACTTATCGAGGCATGAGCGATTTTGTTACAAAAGTCAATCATTTTCGTCTCATAAATATCGAAACTATTTTATGTGAACTCTGGGGGGTAAAATTTTACTACCACTCATTATGCCATATTGTCAATAAATATCAGAAATAAAGTGAAAGACCATCCTCAATATAAAACTGTCAAAATTAACAGTTTGAAACTCACTTACATTGTTAGAACTGTATAATAGTTTCTCTTTAAAATCTTAAAGCTAGCGATTCTTTTATTAATGAGCACTCGGCCCCAGAATCGAAATAAAATGGAAAGGACTCACCAATGTGTTTTAGTGTACTAAATCAAATTGCATCCTCAGTCACAGCACCACTGGCAAGTGATGTGCATTCCACACGATTATCGTGCGATGTTAATCGAAATATAAAGTCCTCTTACCCGCGACCAAGTTATAACTCCCCCAAACATAACTGGAACTAGCCACGGTGAAGACAAACCCTCGAGAGCACGAGTTACCACAGCAAATAACATGCCACCAGCACAGGAATAGTAGCTAAACACCGCACAGCCGCGTCAGAACCACAAATTTCACAACGGAAACGCGGCACCCGCAGCTCCATTGCTTCCGCAGCACTACTTCACTAGTTATCGCGTGGATATACCGGGCACTGATCCCAATTCTGATGTCAGATTTTATCCAAGAGAGGAAATAAATGTGTCGGTTTAAACATTTATTTGACAAATAATAATCACACTTAATTGACCGAAGGCACCATAATGATCTACCACTGGAGTTTCAAACTATACGAACAATAGATAATGTTGCTGATCAATTTATCTTGGGTGCCACCTAACATAAGTTCGATCAGCGTAGCGATATGATATTATTAATCTAAATTGGTACACAAGGTATTCTACTCGGAACCGCGGCGAGATCCCGATTACGCGATAGCCTTCTACGATCTGACCACGCTCGAAGTTCGAACAGAACTGCCT
The DNA here is from genome assembly GCA_034190945.1 of Octodonta nipae. Lineage (NCBI taxonomy): Eukaryota > Metazoa > Arthropoda > Insecta > Coleoptera > Chrysomelidae > Octodonta > Octodonta nipae. The sequence goes on along the minus strand of CM067216.1, from coordinate 72,173,673 downwards.
TCGTTCCTCTCGGTATGATTCTTTTCAATACTCATGAAAAACATCGTGCATAACACCTGACTCATAGACTATCACGTAATCAACAGCTCGCCGGATGATTATGTTTATGAATCACCCACGATCCCTAACTGGCAAATTTGTAATAGAACATAATAAACGTAACAATCGTAAACAAAAGTGCGAAAGAAACATAAATATCCTGTTTCTGATAATATAAACTATATAGTCCTTAGACCCTCGTCACTCGAGAAAACAACTATCTCGTTATCTCCGACATATTTTTTTTATTTTATAGCTGAAACAATCTTATTAACTGAAAGGGTAGACTTTCTCATATCCAATTCATTTTCTAAAAATAAATACTGTAGCCCCGGTGGTTTTTGCAAAATTTCAGTCAATCCTATGGAAGACATATTTTTTTGAAAGGCCATATTATCTCACCGGATGACCTTATCATTATGAAGAAACCACGGATGGACAGTAGAAGAGTTGATCTAGAGATCCCTCATCTCACTTTTCTAAAATTTAAAGTATAAATACATATAAATATTGAATATATTTGGCCATTTCATAAAAATGGACGAGTCCATTCGAAAAATTGCTAAGGGGTGGTACCTGTGTAACTATATCCTTAAAATAAATAATCTTAATACAAATTTTAATTTTAAGCCAACACATATTTATATTTCTAGCATAATATGGATTACTGTAATAAATTTAGCAAAATGGACCGACTAAACTCCATTTAGATAGACACTGATGAAAATGATGGAGCAAAAATTTTTAATATGCAAAAGACGTACCTACTTATTTTAAATGTAAATAAAAAACGCAAATTTGCATTCTCTATTCACTGATTTTTTAAAACATAAGTTAATAATAGCAGGTTCCTTTTTTTACACTTTCAGTACATCTTATATTTTATTATTATATGGAATTGAAACGCTGATACAAATTGATAATCGTTAATGATAGAAAAAAAATGCTATTCTTCAATTAGTTAACAACGCAATTTTTATATTGTACAATTCAGATTCCTGTTAAGAAATTTTTATTAATAAATACTAATTAATGGCAAGCTAAATTTCTTTAGATATATATGTTTTGATCTTGTACAGAAACACATACAAATGGAAAAATCGCTTGCAACACCATTCGCATTTTGCATATGATGATTGCTCCGTCATTATCATTTGTGGCTAAATGAAGTTTAGGTATTCTATTTTGCTAAATTATAAATCCATATTATCCAAGAAATATAAATGTGTTTACTTAAAATTAAAATTTGCATTAAGATTATTTATTTTAAGGATATAGTTACACAGGTACCACCCCTTAGCAATATTTCGAATGCACTCGTCCAAATAAATTTTTATGGAATGGCCAAATATATTCAATATTTATATGTATTTATACTTTAAATTTCAGAAAAGTGAGATGAGGGATCTCTAGATCAACTCTTCTACTGTCCATCCGTGGTTTCTTCATAATGATAAGGTCATCCGATAATATGGCCTTTCAATAAAAAATATCTCTTCCATAGGATTGACTGAAATTTTGCAAAAAACACCGGGGCTACAGTATTTATTTTTAGAAAATGAATTGGATATGAGAAGGTCTACCCTTTCAGTTAATAAGACTGTTTCAGCTATGAAATAAAAAAATATATTTATATATAAGCAATTATCTATTTTTTTTGGAATTTTGTATAAAGATTCCATTATCTAAGAAACCAATTAACGAAGTTGAGCTTATAGTAGCTCATTATGTAGGTTTTTCATTTCTCTTTAACATTGCCCGTAGTAGCAAACACGGTTTCGTAGGATCATAGGTGGATTTTGTGTAAAAGGTAAAAAAGTAAATTGTTACCCATTTTTTGAGTTTTTATTGTAAAAAAACGCATTGATAAAAAATATTGAATTTTATGTCAATTAGACATCTTTTATCATTAAAACAAGTTGATGTCGGTTTTGTTCTACTATTAATTTTGTCACGTAGTTTCGTAAATGACCTGGGCTAATATCATAATATATGGTGAATGGGCTGATATTAAAACATTTTAGTTATGTATTCTTATTTAAAATCTAAGATGAAATTAATTGAAAATAGATTGGAATTTCATCAAAATATTTCCAGATAAATGTTTTCAGTTTGTCTGCATTAACATACGGTGCACTTAAATTAGAATAGTATCGAAAATTTTCTTATTAATAATATTTACAAAATAATGTGTCTCCATAAAAAATGTGTAGTCTTCAAACTTAAAATGAACTCAACACATGTTACTTTTATCAATAACTGTATACGAGGTTTGTCGAGAAGATGCATTTTCCTTAATAGTAATAATTGCCACATTACATTGGAGAGACAAAGCGACCGCTGGACACCAGGGTTAAGGAACACCGCACAGCTACTAAAAGGGCGGAGGTAACGAAGTCTGGGCTAGCTAATCACGCATGGACCGAACACCATAATATCAACTGGGACCAGGCCAGGAATACTGTGCCTCACAAAACAATGATATAAATACCAATTTAATATGTAAAATTTATTTTATTAACGTAAATGAAACGCATTTTCCTGTTGGTGAGCACATAAGCCTTATAACTTTATAGAAAACTGAACTATTTTCAATAAAAAAAAGGTGATGGATATTTTATTCTCTTCCAGCAGTTATTTTTAAGGTCTTCTGTTGAAAGGCTTTATAGTGACAAACAAAATCTTACATAATTTATGAATCTTCATGTTACATTTTATTGTGTTTTATCATAAGGGTTTATGATTTGTATTTTTTACCTTTAGAATTAGGTACTTTTTTAGCATTTTTAAAGATGAAGTAGTTAAATAACAAACAAGTGTTTTTATCACAAATTGGGAGAAATTTTGAGAACAAAGCGTAAATAGGTACATCACAATGAGGTCAACCCAAAAAACTATTTTAAAAAATAAATCATTTTGGCAGGAAATGGAAGCATGACACCGGAATCATAAACTATTAATACCTATTCTATAAAAACCATTTCAGAGAGTACCAAATATCAATTTGTAGACTTTTATATTTATTTATTTATTATCTTGCTACGATGACTAGAGTCGAATATATAACAAAAAAAATAATTAAAAAATGGAAAATTCAGTCACAGTACGTATCCAGAATAAATAACATGTCATAATGTGACATTTATGTCTAAACACAGGGTGTTTAACAGGCGAATTTTAAAGTTAGATTAATAAAATACTTAATTTCAAATTTTTAATGAAACACAGTGCCTTTAAATGTTTAAATTTAACTCTGAAATTTCGGACGTTTTGGAAGTCTTATTAACTCTGAATAACTCTTACAAAAAGTCCGAAATATCAGAGTTTTCGAGAGTTATTAAGACTTGTAACCAAAAACGAAAATGACTTGGGTAGACTTATGTAGATTTTGAGATTTGTTGACTTGTACAAGATTATCCAAACGTTTCGACCAAATAGATCCCTGACATGACTCCTGTAGATCCTTAATTCGTTTATCAGATCACCTAAGCACTCGCGCACATTAAAAAAAACATGATAGAGCTTCATTTCTGAGTTAGTTGATTTTGCCAAACATATCTTCAAATATCCTAAATCTAATGAAATAACTTATTAAAGTGTACATCATTTAATATTTAAGACCAAAAAGGGTATTATAAAAAAAGTTGCAACTGGTTGATTTGATGAATTAGTATAAATCCACCAATTATTATAAAACATTACTTTCTTATTATAGGGAAGTATAACTTGAAGTTTAGTCTGACCTACACGATAATGGTATCCCATTTTTAAATGATATCAGGTATTAATTTTTTTAATAATATGTTTCAGTATAGTAACTCATACTATATTCAGTCCAACGTTCATACGCATCAGGAGCCACCGCAAATGTTCAATCACCCCAAACAGTATCAACCATATAAAGAAGTAGGGGAGAAAATGTTGACACAACACCAACAACAAAATCCGTATCGAGGACCACAAAAAAGTTATCAAGCTAATGTTAGTACACCACTTTTGAGAGAAAGACCTGACATGAATTCGTTGCATCAAAATTATTATGAACTAACGTGATTCATAGAGAATAAAAATATATTAGATTTATAAATCATATATATAAATTATAATATATATACATATATTTTTTTTGTAGAACTGACAAAATCTATATTATACCTATTGTCGGTAAAAGTTTCCAACAAGCTTACCGTTTCAAGTAAGCTGCAACAAATTTTACAAACTAAATTAACTGAATTAATTTAATAAAATTAAGACAGATGAAATTATATTAGTTTTTCTATTGTTTTTAGTTCAGAAACATTCCAGTCATTCTATAACAAATGATAGAATTTATTGTTTCAAGAATGATAGTTGTGACTTGTGACATCTGGTTAGTACTTATTGATTTCTTGAGAATCACTATCAGACTTTAACAGGTCTCTAGATTTGAACACTCCAAATGATTCAAGATCTAAACCAGATTCTATTGCCAGTGAATTGCAAATTTGAGAGGTTTATATATTTGAGAAGACCTTACCATTATATTGTAATAATAAAAATGTTATTTTCAAGACAGATATTATTCCACAGAATACCTAACGACACTCAGTGGCGGTCCGAGGTTAGTCATTAATCCCCCTCCTACTCCTCCTCCTCCCAAAAATAGGTATTAAAAGTAATTTTGAGAAATGAGCGCCGGCCCCTCACAAATTTAAAACTACCGTCGGTCGTACGGAAACTAACAGATATATTAAGTCCAAGCATAAAATTGTAGGAAAAAGGTGTTTTAAGTCTTATATGATGGGAGTAGTGCTATCACTACTTGGACATCAACAAATTCATCAATAGAGAGTTGAAAACAATTGCAATAACCAACTTCTGAAAATTATGTTGACACTCAAGACAACTATACTACAGAAACAATTCTTCTTTTGTGTAATAAAGAGCAAGGCTCCATTAATGTCCTCAAATGAAGAACTTATGAGAATTTTAGTATTCTGTGACGAACCTGTTTTACCCTTTCCTCTTATTCAACATTGTACCTCTATTCCAAGACCGAAAAAGGAAAGCAGGAGGTCAAAAATCTAACACAAATCTAGCAGGATACAGAAAATTTGGATAGAAGCTTGAATTGGATGATTCGAGGAGAATCCGGAATGAACCTAATGATGTATATAATAGAATTGAATATCGTAGATAATGTAACCTGCAGCTCAAAGTTTTCTTGGACTTCAATCTTCTTGAATTTGGTTTCGATAGTTTTGGATCTGCTATCATCCTCAGATAAATGATGTTGAACCCAGTCATATGTCACTGTTCATGCTTACAGCACGGTGATTGGTTTCTTATTTGAATATTGGGTTGGCTAATGATGTTATCACTTGAAACTACCAATGTCGTTTCTTTCACAGTAAATTTTTTGGTGTTTGGTCCATGAATGAGATGCTAACTAATATTTTATTATCTCCACCATTTCAGCAATCATACTGATGTCCAAAGGTCATTTGTTCTCCCCACAAGGTAAATTGCAATTCAAATTTTGTACTACAGGAGTACAGGCCTCATTTATTATATCATACTGCTCGAAGTGTTCCCGCTCTTGAAAACCATTAGACCAGAAATTGTCGAATATTCTCTGGAAAAGAGAGAGTAAAAAGAGCTTCATACATAAGCTAGGGAGTACAGAAACGTCCCATCAAGGCATTGGATCAAACAAGAAGGTAGAATAACAAAATCTGATAACAGATATGCATTAAAAAACAAAACCTAATTGCAAAAATAGAAAAAAAAATCAAGAAATTCTAAAAGCAGTAACAGAGGAGAAATAGAAGTACAAATAAATTTGTAAACTACAACAAGTAGATATAATGGGGGTAACTAAGCCATTCAGAATCAACTCAATTATATGGGAGATATAGTGCAAAGCGAAATCAAGCAGTGAAAGATTTAGTTAAAAGTGAAATTCCAAAAAATCAAAATTTTAATTAACCGTATCGAAGATCAACAAGGTTCGCACTTAAGTCTAAGCTGATACTAAAAAGCATGTCGGTAGAACCACAGGGAGATTTTCATACATTAATTTCAATCCTTCATAAAGGGTCTGCGACCAATGTCTGGTTCAAGTTTAGTATATTCAATTTAGACAAAAAAAAACAAAAATGTGGGACAACTTACAGAACTTTGTACATCTAGTCTACCCAGATACATCTGGATGATTCAGAGACTGAGTTGCCACTCATTAATCGAAGGTAGTAGAGACACCGTAATCTAGCAAAGTTTCCAAGTTAGTGGAATAGATGAATGCAACGAAGCCATTCTCTGTGCTTTGGAAATGGGTTTCGCTATAAAATGTTCAGACCAAAGGTGAGAGCAGTTTGCTTAGACCCAGAGGAAACCAACCATATGGAAAGAATATTTGGCAAATTTCTCTTCTAGCTGAGGAAAAATTTGTTTGGATTAGTGCAGAATCTTGGTAATGACCAAAGTTAAGGGATTATCGTAGTTGTGAATGAAGTTAGAAATAAAGAAATCACAACCCCAAAATAATTTACCGATGGTGTAAATTCATCTTATTAGGATAACAAGAATCAAGCGAGGTGGGGTAATATTATGAACACGCCTTGCCTACCTAGTTCGTCGGGTTCTACCCCAGGAGAGAAAACCAAAACAGTAACAGGCAGGTTGAAGATTTATAGCAAATTAAAGTCACAGAAAATTTGGATCGTTCGAGAAAATTGTAAAATAAACCTAAGGAAGTTTATAAATACAATTAAATATTGTAAAGAGTTATTCTAATAAAGAAAGTTGGTGGAAGTTGATTTTGAGTTTTAAGATTATATGTAAATAAATTGCAGTTAATCGGCAATCGTTTAGTGTTGAAATTAAGATCTGAATTGGGTGAAAATTGAAGTGGGGGATTGGATTGTGGGTTAATCTAGATGTACATATCTACATTAACTGTTGATTGCACAACTTTGGGAAAGTATTAGTGAAACCACAGAGTTGAAACAATTTGAAGATTATACAAAACTGCTAGATCACATTTGACAATTCTTCCTCGATGCCGAAGTAATCGTTCATTGGCGTTAATTACAAGGTTACATTTTAGTATTGAGGATCGCATCGCTTCTAAATCCGAAGCCTTCTGTTCTTGGCTGCGAGTAGTTTCAAAGACGAAATTTGTAATCGATATCATTTTGAACAACATTGAATAGGAATAGTTCATAATGATCTGGAAATTGGCGTACTATAATACTTGATCTTTGGAATTGTTTATGATACCATGTATATAAATAGTCAATGTTTAATAGTTACATCAATCGATTATATTTCATGTGCAAATTTGCAATTTCTTGAAATTCTCATAGACAAGGAAGTCCGATTTAGATATTGAAATATTCGGAGTTTTAATTTTTCTATTCATAAGTGACATTGTCAAGAAATATGTAAATACAAACTAGATGATATATTTTCATGAACGATAATAGATACTCCATCAGTCTCTAGGTAAACTATTTTCAGTTGATTATAATGTAGATTTTCTTGGGAATGCCAGCTTTGTTTAACCTTGGTAAAATTTTAAATCTGTGTTTGGAATTGTTGTCCTAAATATTAGTGAAACTGCTCTGTTCTTTGAGTCAATGCTAATTTCATTAATTAGAAACTCCTGTGCCAAACCTTGTTCTCCAGAGCTTCGTTGAATTTCAACGAAAGATTTTAAGGCAATCAGTTGAATATTCAATTATGGAGTAAGTGTAATATGCACAGATTTATGGCGCTATGCAAATATGAATAAAAAATTGCACATTTTATATATAAATTTATTTGTTATTTTTGATATTGTTTTCAATTCATAGGTAAAATTACGCAGTGATATTCCTCGATCACATTAAACCATGCATATAAGTAATTATTTATGCCAAGTGCAAATTCTAGTTGACTATACTTCTATCCAAAAACTATGTAAGAATCTTCATTCAAATCTAGATATACACATTTCAAGAAAACATTTAAAACTCCTAAAATATTACCCTTCTGCCCCAATATAAGAGGCTGTTAATAGCAATTTTGTAAATTCTCGGAAAATGACTTTTAAAACATTGTCTACATCAGACCGCTTCTTTACCTTCCATACACCCTAAGGAGAGGTATTTAAAGAAAATTATTATAAGAAAATTTTGGATCGGTTTATTTAAACAAGGCTATTAATAAAATCAATTTTACGAAACGGCGTTTTAATTTCATTGGGTTAAGAATCGCTAATTTATCTTAAAGATAAAATACTGTATGGAACAAGACAATTTTTAACACAAATGCAAATTGTAATGCCATAGATTCATCAAAGCTTTGATGATTACATTGAAGGGATTTATTAGTCCATAAAATATAAAGCCGAAATGATTTGCATTGGTTAAAACCAAGCCCTATCAACAGAAGTATTTTTCATATGGTCGAAAAACGTCCCAAACTTTGGATTCCAGGATCGAAACAAGGCTAAGTATTTGCTTTTTTCTAGTTAACTACCTTCGCGCTCCACAACCTTCAATACAACGCTTACGTCTCCAGCCAATTTTTGTGTTATTTTCTATCTAGAACCAGCTCCACTCTCACTGGCGGATCCAGGGAGTGGGCTAAGGAGCTGAAGCTCCCCAAAATCATCTGAGTGGTATGCTTTATTAGTGTTTATTGGGCTACAATCAACCTTCAGTGACGTCAAGCCCCCCCCCCCCTCAACGAAATCAAGCCCTCAAAATGACAAGCCTGGATCTGCCCCTGTCCGCTCTTCTGTTTCAACTTCCAGCAGAAGCGTTATTAAAAGTTTCATACACATCTATGAGTCTTCTGAATATAGTTTAGAAAGTTTTTCTTCCACAATCCGCTCCAATTCTTCCTGCCTAAGTGGATTTTTCATAGCAAACCTAAAATGTAATATTTTTTTCTGTACAATATTGCAACACTATTAGTCCATATACAATGTACCAATGATAAACAGTAAATATTTTATTGTAATAAAGAATTATCTTCTAGTAGACACTTGTCTATCCATTACAGAGAAGAATAAACAACATTAACACCAAATCATACAATAATCACTATTATACGAAACACATTATGTACACTCAGGTCCAAGATAAAGCACTGCTGCCATGTTTGACCATATTTTCGTTGATATGACTTATAAATATACGTTATCAAATATTACAGTTAATTCAATTAGCGTATACATTTTAACTAATGTAACAATTTCTAGGTAATGCAAATTTAACCTGCTACTTATATGCTCCGCTCGTACTGAAAGGGATAATAATAATATATACACATAACTTAAAATTTATGATTCTCAAAAATGAGTATCAAAATGTTTACATCTACAACACAAGAAAAGATAATTTACATACACAACGGTTATTATCCTGTAATGGCCTAGTAAGGAGGATGAGGTCTGCGCGTCCGCCCTAAAATGTCAAAACTAATTATAATTTTCACTGTCATTGAACAATGTTTGGAAACCTGGTACCCCCAATGCTCGGATATGGTATTTGAAAAACAAACATACACCGTTTATATTGAATTTATCTTGAGGAAAGTACGAGAAGAAAATGACAAATGGAGTTTGAAGATCAACTTTCAAAAACCAGAATATATGCGCATCGGCGGGGCTGCAACTTAGAAATAGATGGCAAAGAGATAAAATCAAGTTATGTTTTTAAAGATCTCGGGAGAACAAAGTTTTATTGGTAATTGCGAGAAAGAGATCTTAACAAGGATAGGTATGGGGAAAATGGCGACAAAAGCGCTACTCTGGGAACCTAAGCTAGAATACGATTCCATAGTTTGTGGAAAATATAGTACTCTTTGGTGCAGAAATATGATCAATTACAACAGCAGTTTCAGATAAGATAATAATCGTAGAACTGGACTATATGCAAAGACGTTTAAGGGTTATAAGGCAAGACAAATTAAAAGTCCAAGATATCTGGTAGGGAATGGGAATGAATCAGTCTATAACAGAAAAGACACTGGAAAATCGAGCACTCCAAAGAATGCTAGAAAATAGATGGCCAAGTAAAATTACAGAATGGTCGTCAAAGTGGAAAAGGAAAAGGGGCCAACCTATTTTGACTTGGAAAAAACTGTGTATTTAAAAATCCAAAAGTATTGAGGACTGAATCTGACCTCGTCGGATTTTTAAATATATAGTTTTTCGCTCTAGAGTGTGATATTATCCCCCCCCCATAAAAATAAACTTTGATGATGCCACTTACAACCTTCAGCAAATATCTATTTATGTCCTGAAGGAACCCTGAAAAAATGTATTAAAACTGGATGTGCAAATATCGAAATACTGTTTGTAAAAATTGTGGCAATTACGGTTAAAATTAGTAACAGTTAATTATTGTACTGAATTTCCGTTAAGTATCGGCAGAATAAGTTCAGTATTAAATGAACATTTTCTTTGGAAATTAATAGTTTTGTAAGGTTTATTTATAGGTTTGATAAATACTCCTTATTGTCTCGATTACCTACCCGTAATGCAACAGTTTAACTATTTACCGCCGACTCTGGGGTAGAGCGAAAGGAAGATCTCTATAATAAATAAATAAATTCTATGATTAGGACAAATGTAATTTTTACCATCCTTTTTTGGTGCAATCTTAAATACTGTATTTAGATGTAAACTTAAATTACGATGAAATTTTTGAATAGAAATTTCTAAAAAATAAGCTTTTTGACAGCATTTAAATATCTAAACAATCTTTATCTGATCATTCTGAACAAATTAGTAAGTAATAGATTTTTGTTGTAACATAATTCCAATCCAAGACATTTAACTCATCAGTTGACTTTAAAAATTAACGTATAAATGGTGCATTTCGGATATTTGTGGTTTATTTACTCAACAAAATTGTATCCGTATTTGAAAAGCGACTTGAAATAAACTGATGCCATATTAAAATTAATAATTCTAATAACAAATAGGAGCAGCATAATTACTTTTTCAATGTACAGGGCAATTCAAATTCGATCCTCGCCGTTGAGATCTTGGAAGCGACAGAAGACACGAAAAAGTGGGGGCAATTTTGTGTAATTTAGTGGTTGAAAAATACCTTTTTTAATTTAAATTTTCCGAATGCTTTCGCATATGTCCGAAAAAATAGAAAAATTTTAGATTTTTTGTAGCCATATTTGAGGAACAATCGCAAAACCAAAAACACATTTTCATTGGCACATTTCCGAGATGCCAGTGTGAGGGTCGAATTTGAATTACCCTGTATACACTTTTTGATGTGATTCTTCAATGTTGAGTTAAACTGCTCTTTATTCACTTTATTCCTATATAAATTCATATTTTTTTATTGGCAACAATAAATGCCAAGTTTTTGGACATCCAAGTGGAATACAATATAAATTTATTTAAAAAATGTGTCATAATAAAAGGATAACTGTGCCAAAAACATATGATAACTATAGGAGAAATTAGAAAATTCTTGCAAATGTGATATTGTAAAATTAGATGAAATGTATATTATAGTATAGAAAAATGTTTTGATGTGAAAGTTTTAAAATAATATTAATAGCCATCAAATCGAGAGAAATTATTTGTCAGGATGTGCCTTTTCGTTTTATTTTTAACGCTTATATCGAGTTTTCGTTTTAACATTAATCATGAATATAAAATTGTAAACTAATATTTTCTATATTCAATTTTAACTGCATATTGTAAATAGCAAAAAAAATCTGTTTTCTAAAGCATTGTTTAATACTGGAATTCACTCTGCACATTAGAATGTCGTAATTTGAGAAAATTGTTTCAGTGATTTTAATAATTTAATTGTATACCGTTTACCATCATAACAGTCTTTGTACTTAAAAATCTTAATGGAAAGACTTCAATAGATGTCATAGGTGGGCTCAAGAACAGTAGGTAGAGTGTCGATCACTTTCTCAAGGAGATTGTAGATTACTGCCTAACAACTGTTAGGCAGTAATCGTTAGCCGGGTTTGTGGTAGTTGTCGCTCACAACCTATGAAGTAGTAAATAGTTAATATGAAGTCTGCGTGACGTGTGTTACTGCCTTGTATCAGAGGCTTTGAATCGAGAGTTCTATGCAAATCTGTGAAACTGTACAGTTATTGTCAGAAGAGATTATCTATTTCTCGTTGAGGTATGGCACATGACATTATGTCAAGTACTTCATGATTAAAGATGTTTCCTCAGCTACAATTTCTTTTCCTCTCTTGCCTTCAAATTTGCCCCTTATTATAAGCTGCCGATGTTCATCATCTTAAATAAAGCCGTGCCACATGCTTATTTTTTACACTACTCTATCGTTTGTCATTCTGAAAGTCCCGCAGATTCGAAGCATTTGACGGTACATAGTTTCGGTGGGATCAACTTCTACAAACTTTTATACCCAACCTAACACTTGATTTGATAAGATGTTCATTAAAGTTTTGTAACTGTTCTTATGATTCTCCCAATACCATTAGCATACTTAAGTTATTTATGATACTCCTAGTGATGATAGTTTCACTCTTTACTTGATGAAAATTCATTTTAATATTATATTAAAATAAGTACACTGATGTAATTTTCACTTAAATTTATTTACTATTGACAATTGTTTCACCAGGTTACTGGCTTCTTCAGAATACAACGTAAGACTAACAGTTAAATGCCTTAAACTATTACAAAGAACTATGGTGATGCAATTACAGAGGTATTTAGAGGATTATTGAAACAGGAGGATTGTTTCTTATATGTTTTCCTAAGTTGTTATCTGTTTTAAAAGCTGTATGAATGTTTCTATTTAATAAAAATTGGGCTATTTTTTGAGAAGGGGAACCGATGAATGTGATACTTTTATTATATAGTTTGGGGTCGATATTAGGGGTAGTAGGATATACTTCATTTTTATTTAATTTTTTTAAAAATTGAAGTTTATCCTACTACCCCCAATATCGACCCCAAACTATATAAAAGTATCACATTCATCGGTTCCCCTTCTCAAAAAATAGCCCAATTTTAGGAAAACATATAAGAAACAATAAAGATAAAATCAACAAAAATAACAACTCGGGTGTCTATAAGTTGACATGTGGTAGTTGCCCTAGTTTCTACCTCGGTCATACGGGAAGATCATTCAAGACAAGATGGGACGAACATACCAAAGCTTTTGAGTGCCACAATTATAATAAGTCAACTTTTGCCGACCATTTATTGAATGAAAATCATGTACCGCAGAATACATTCGAAGTATTACATTTACAACATAAAAGTAAAAAATTATATCTTTTAGAGTCATTAGAAATTAACAAAAATAAAAATTCACCATACCTCTTGAATGATCAAACCGAAACCAATTCATCCCCATTACTTAATCTTTTCAATAGAATTATATAAACTCATTACAGCTATAATTTATCCATTGTACTTTCTTAATAGTGATAATCCCCTCCTACCTGCTTCCTCTAAATACCTCTGTAATTACATCACCATAGTTCTTTGTAATAGTTTAAGGCATTTAACTGTCAGTATTACGTTGTATTCTGAAGAAGTCAGTAACCTGGTGAAACAATTGTCACTAGTTAATAAATTTAAGTGAAAATTGCATCAGTGTACTTATTTTAATATAACACTCCTAGTGATTTTAGCGCCATCTGAACATATTTTTTCACATATATTCTATTTAAACTTTCATCAAACACGTTGCAAAACATAGGTGATAATCCCACCTCTTTGTACGCCTATGAAATTCCTTTATTTTTATGGATTCACCAGTTTTGTGATTAAGAACTATATATTTAAACATTCAAAAGTTCCAAGATCACAAGGTGACTTCGTCATTTGGTAAATTTACATTTTATTAAAACAAAATATAGAGATAAACTAGAAGATGCTAACAATAACCTTAAAAAAAGAGTAAGAAAATCGTGTTGCTCTTATCTGTTTGAACACATCCTTCTTAGTATTGTAAATATGAATTATTCTCTTAAATACCTTCGCTACTTTGTTTTTTTTTTTTCGGTGAAGCTATATCTAACTGGTGCTTCATCAATCTGCAGATGTTGGTGCTGTCTCGTAAAGAGTGTTGGAGAATTAAGTTAAAATTTTAATAGCACCGTTACTCATGCTTTTAATTATTCTTCCTCTGTGATTCTCCATCTTTATTTTGAGCCTGTAGCTGGTCACTTCATCCAGTTTTTAAACTGTTTGTACTTATCTTCATGTTTGCTCTTTTACCATTTCATTTGTATAAAGTTTTTTCCGGTTTGTTGCCTTCATTTCTTATTGCTTTGTCGGTGCTAATGTTGTGCTTAGTTGCTCTAACTGTGTATCTACTTGTAATTCATATAATTCTATTTTATTTTACTCAGCAGTTGTCTTGGGTACTCTAGGCGATAATTCGTGCTGCTGAATTTTTTTCTGTTTAATTTAAATGACGACTACCGAGCTATAGTCAGAGTTTACGTCACAACTGGGGAATGTCTTTGCAATTCAGAATGCTATTACTAAATCTTGTTGATGGTTATGAAGTATATCTGATTTCTAAAGATTTTGCCTTCACTGTCCTGAGTACAGTTGTGCCTCGATCATTTCTAGTACCTAATCCATAAGGGCTAACTATATGATGTTATTTAAGCTTCCACTCTGGCATTTAACTCGCTAAAATGTTGATATGGTTTCTTTGTATGTGTGCTTTGATTGATGTTAGAGTAAAATGGTTCCTCAATCTTCTTCCAAGCTGTTTGCAGTTGGTTATATTGATGTAGAAGGGGTGTTACTGAATTTCATGTTTTTTGAGATTAGGATAGCCAAAACATTTTCAACATTGTTGCTTTCCGAAAAGATAAAGCATTAGTAACACTCTTCTCATTTTCACCTGCTTTGACTCATGCCTAACACAACCCACTTCAATACATCTAGTACTGAGTTCATCATTTTTCTAACACAAAGTATGCCGCGGATTGGGTCCAAACTGTTATTTGGTACTTACATGCTAATTATCTTAGGAAAGTTAATGCCGTGATTTCCCACTTGCTTTTCTCATATATATATATATATATATATATATATATATATATATATATTGTTGACGATACAAAGGTATTGTTCAGGGAAGATTTTCCTTCCCCAGAAAAAGTAGATCACTCAATTCTATCACTCTATCTGTCACTCCGGCAGACACTCAGTCCCTAACTGCGTTATGTACTAAGTCTACCATGTTGAAGTTCGGAATTTTCTTATATTGAGATCAGGAAAATAAAGGCTTTTTGCTGATACTCCCTGGTATTATTTTGAGTGCTTTAACTGTTTACGTATTGAATTCGTTCTTACCACTATTGACGCATTGGAATTTCAAATTATTCCACGGGACCTAAAAAGACGGCATTCTACTTTCTACGTAACATTTTTGACAAAATGAATGTTTGCTGTCATAAAATATATTCAATTATTAAATGCTCGGCTGAGTCTACCATCAACTGCTCTCTCAGTCTCAGTCCTATGAGATCTACTGACATGTATATAAGTTACTTCATATGACAACAAATTTTATAAATTATTCAGTATTTTAGCAAAACCTATTTTATTAAATACACTTTTGTACATTTTTTTAAAAATAAATATAATAAAAACAGACTGGTGGATAAACGCTGAAGGCATATTTTAGTATCATTAAATGGTGAAAATGTTTCATATGTGCTTTAGCCAGATTATTTTCTTTCATTGATAAATGTGATAATTATATAGAACAGAGTAATAATGTATAAATAAATGTTAATATTATCATATCAGTAGTGAATACTTCATATATAAATATTATTTCAATACTGTATTTCGGTTGTAACAGATTCTGGGAAAATATAGTTTTGATGTATTTTTAACTTAGTTTTATTTGGATCTCATGACCTAATCACTCCATAGTACAAGTGGCCACAAGAGCGCAAAGTTGATTCTCACAATCGTCTCCACTCGTGCAAGAAATAACTATGCGTGCGTCATTCACCAAAAATAATAACTCGATATCAATATACGAAGTTAGTTCAAATAAACATCATAGTAAAAATTATATTGACAGAGATAATTAGCTCTGAGTTCGAACATTTGGCCTAGCAATTTCTAACACCAGGTGAGCAAATAAGAACGGATCTTGCCAAGATCCCAGACTGATTAGACTGTCAGCTGGTGATAGATTTTGGTCTACCGTTTTCTCTTTCTGCCTTGAAGTCTAACATAGGAAAAATTCGTTTATCATTTTCCGTAAAAGTAAAGGAAAATATTGTGGAAATTTGAACGATTCCTGTCCTTAATAGTTACATTTGGTGCTTGGTTCCACCATAGAATTCATTTAGTCAACATGGCAGAGGCGAGAAAATCAACGCAAAACATCTTTATTTCGGAAAATGGAAAACGAGTTTTTCCTATGTTAGCGGTTCTCGCAAATTTCGGCTCACTGTATTCAAAAATCAAACATTTCAACACCCTTCGAAGCAGAAGCCAAAAAATGGTGGACCAAAATCTGTCACCGGCATGTAACATCTTTGGGAGAAAATTGTGAAGCGACGACGAGGAAATCGTGAAAATTATTTAAAGAATTTGAAACTACTGCAATACGGTGTATACTGACTATTCATAACTACAATATGTGTGATATAGGTATGTATAGGTACTAGCGATGTAACGAATATTCATATTCGCATTTCCATTCGTATTCGCATAGGGTTTTCTAATTTATCGCAAATGTGTTTAGCAATGAATGGTGAAAATTATTCAGTATTATTTACTTATAAATAAATCAAAGTTTTAACAGGAAAATAGTAGTGCAGTCGCTCATTATAGAGGTACATTACATAATACATACAACTTTTATTCTTATTTGAGCAAAAAACTAATCTTTACTCAAACCTATTGTATTATTATTATTTAAACTTCGGGTTTTTCGATTTATTTAAAAACAGTCTTAACTCACTATAACTTTATTCCCACTTTTTTAAATTATAATCTCACAACTATATACAATTTATCTTGAACACCTGATGTTTACTAAATTAATCCTAAACTAAATATTGAATTAATTCTATCACCAGCTCTCCGTATTTATATATTTATTCTCGGAATTCTCTAGAAGGTTTCTCGACCATTCGATGAATTTCCATTAGGTTCACCCGCCAGTCAGGGGCCGACAGACCAACATTACGGCCGTCCTGGAAATATCGGATGAATGCCGATTCCATGAAATGTCGGATGAATTCCCGTCAAACTAGTATATTTTAGACCAATTATATGGCCTTTAGCAAATCTAAAATCCTTCATTGCGTACTTATCTACTAATTCATCAAACTTGATTGTTGCTTGGCACCGACTTCAAAAATATACTAGATTGGTAGGTAATTAATTTGTACAGAATGAGCACCTTTTAATGTTTACATTTTTTACTTCCTGGGTAGGTACCTTACAACATTGAATGTGTTATTTATTTGCTAGAGTTGTATTTAGTTATAATTATTTTTAGCTTTTTAGTTATAGGTATAGGTCGGTTAAATATTTTTTTTAAACGTTTTATTTTCAAGTTTTTAGTTTTTTTTTGAACTCAGGTAGTTTTCATTCTTTATTTTTTATTTTGTATGTATAACCTTAATAGACAGAACCAGGTAACATCGAAAGCCTCAACATTACACAATGATACTTTATCATTTAAATTGACAGGTAAATCTTTACGAACAAAATGTACTAGTACGCGTTGACTTAATCAGCCCAAAATATTTTTATACCTTATGGACTATGCCATGTAACCTTTTTTCAACTTTTTTGACAACCCTGTATAACTAGATAATTCCACTCCAACCTATGTACCAACCAGCCTGTACATACGACTGCCCACGGACAAGCATAAATTTGTTAGCTGTCTTCTGTAAACTATAGGACAGAGTAGAATCCATCCTATATTTACGGAGTCAAATCCGTCCTATATTTCAACCATAGTATATAACTCCTTGTGGGCTACCCCATAAATTATTTCCTTTTTAACATTTTATGTTATCGCCCTGTGTAACATTAATTCCTCTCCACACTTTATGCAACTTCGTATGGGCTATAAAAGAAATAATTTTTTAATCACACTGTATAAATATAATTCAACTCCTGCATATATTTCAACCATCCTGTATATGATTTGCTTATGTTCACATCATATAACAGTTTTTTAATCACCCTATATAATTTTAATTTCACATTTTTTTCAACAATTTTATACCACCAAACGTCCAGTCCACCCTATATTCCAACTATCCTGTATATACGGCTGCCTACGGACCACTATCATTCTAGCCCGTCCTATATTTCAATCTTCATATAAATGCAACTCCTACCACTTTACTTTGTGATTTTGTTTCCTATAACTAAACACCCTGTCTATAAGCCACCAATTACCAGTTTAAAGTTTGACATGTGTTGTCACTGAATTTTCTATTAGGCCGGGAGAATGTGACAACCAAAAGTACCGTCTTCGCAAAATGGAAAAATTTGCATTTAAATAGGTATTTACCTGGTATACAAACAAAACGAGCTTGGTACTCATTGATTTAAGGAGCCGAAAATACTATGCTTTACTACCTATATGCTAGAGATGTACATAGAAAGTTTTCAAATTCGCAATTAAAACTTCCAGTGCCTAAAATTACCGCACTATTACGTTGGAATTAAAATATTTATGAGGAAATGTCAGTTATGTCATTTCGATGAAATTTTTGATAAGAATTTTGGAATTTTCGGCGATTTTCTGCAAAACTGCAAGTTGCACGTCGCAGAAAAGTATATGAGATCACCTAAGGATCTTCCTTAATAGATTAAACGTTAAAAAACTATACACATCCATAAGGAGTTATCGAAAAATCGAATAAATTATTAGGAATATTGGTCGATTTTCATGCACGCATGTGTTCATTCACAAATTTTATCACTTTACCAATAGAATTCTTTTCCAAAATTTGAAGTTTCACCAATCCGGATATATACTCTATTAAACAAGACCATATTCGTGCAAAACGGTGCACCACAGGAGAAGAAATCAGGTAACATACATACAAAAAAGCGAAAAAATACGCGACGAATTGATAACCTCCTCCTTTTTGGAAGTCGGTTAAAAAATTAAAAGGATTCCTACTGAAAAATTTAGTAATCACAATTTGACATTTATGTTTGACAGTCAAACTGATGTACCTAAGGAATATACTGCAAATTTGATATATACAGGTATTCTAAAGATTATGTGAAATAACAAAGCTTCTTTCAAATTGGAAGAATTTGAAAAAGTTATCTTTAGAATTTCATTTGGCGTTCCCAGAAAACAAATAAACGTGGATATTTTGACACTATATTAATATAATTTTCGTTTTCTTCATCTGACAACAGGTTTATAATGTCTAACTGCAACGGCAGTACTGTGACTGTACGGTAGTGCAGTCTGCCGCTTCGCAGCAAAACAGGTGACGTCCTGTCGCACAGCAGTTGCAGTTATATGTCGGAATCGGTCTCATACAAATTAATACTGCAAAGTATTGCCGTCTGCTGCCGCGGCACATGCTGTTACCGTCTGCCGCATGGATCGGAATCGTACCTTAAGGGTTATTCATCGGGTTGGAATAGTCCTCATACTTTACTCAACACTGGCGGTCATTGGCAATAAACATCATAGTTATAGTGCTCTTGCTCTCCCAGCTGTTCTGATCTGGACCCAACTGAATATGTCCTCCTAGGCTTACAGAAGTAGTTTGATGTGAAGCCTCAAGTACATGTGATTCTGATGAAGTATATTAATTATAATTTGCTTGCCGCATTTGTTGATTTTGCATTAGACCTGAGATAAAAAACGAGCATCTGACGTACACACTATATGCTCACACTTATAAAAGTACACCTCAGAATTCAAAGAAACCACAAGATATGCATATTTATGCATTTTCAGAGGAGAAATAACTCAAATACATGCTTTAATTTGATCAACAGTACTTTTACTTTTTCACTGTAATTAGACTTCAATGTATACTTTCGAGTAATTGACAACGATTTCTATTGCAGTTAAAATTATGAATGTTTGTTCTTTTTCTCAATAAGATGGAGAACGGACTGGCTGAAGTGTTTTACCTTTTGTCTTGAGCTGGTGCCTTGATGGCCCGTCCTCAGTAAAAATCCACTATTCTCGTATGCTCAGCATTCCGAATTGTGGGACTTCTCCGTTCTTTTGGAAGTTAGTCGCGAGATGTTAACCTCAGTTATATCTTATATATCAAAAAATCAAAAACTCCTCACCTTTGTAAATGCAAAGAATCATACTGAACTTGAACAAAGTTAATTGAAATATTTTAATTTTCGTTGTGATTATATGTAAGCGAACTTTAAAAAGTTAATTTGTTTTCAGTAATACTAACTTTTCGAGATCTTTCAATGACTTGAACGCAAGACAATATATTGTTTCTAGTCGAGAACCTTCAACCGTTGCGCTTCCCTCAACTGATTGAATCTCAAATATTTATTGATGTATTTAATACTAGTGATAGGATCATTGGAATACAATCGATTATGAAAATCACTCGAGTATTCCGATTGGGGAATGAAAGTAATTGAATGAAAAATAATGGAATATTTAACTCGAAACAATGACGGAGTGATGAGCGGCGAGGACGAGATATAAGCGATACTCCATTAGAGTTATAATCCGAATGATTTATTTGCGAATCGAGACGTCCTTTTCTGCCATTTGGCATTTATGTAAGAGGCACTTTTTTTGTTCTTGCTCTTATGCAGTCGCTTGTTTACTTCTTTCATTGGACAGAAGGAATACGTAAATATCTAAATTTAAATGTTCATACACACAACAAGCGCTGACAACTAGCAAAGGTTTTGGATTTGAGAATAAAACAAGCGAGAATCGTTAGAATCATAAACCTACCATTCAAGTGATCGGTCATTCGAGCGTTCATTCGATTATGCCCATCATTATTTAGTACCTATAACTGATTCTAATATTTTATTGAGAAATGAATTGTGACATCTAAGAGTTTCAGGAAACATTGGCTCACAGAGACTTAAATCGGGAGATGTACTGTGTATAACGCCGTTTCCCTGTGATTCCTTGGATAGTAATAGAGATTATCGTATCGCTATCGTCAACGTGTCTTGAGGTACCCCGCAATTTATGTGTTATGCATTATTCATAGTTGACTTGGCATAATATAATAATTATTTTATATATTGTAAACAGTGACATTTATGGGTTATTATGAGTTGTAATAAGTGCGATTCGTCAATAACACGACCAAAAATCGGTATAATTTGTGCGGGTTTTTGCAATGAACAGTATCACGTAGCCTGCGTTGGAATAGCTCCCGATGTTGTCAAGTATATTAAAACTACGGGTCTTCTGTGGTTTTGTGAAAAATGTTACCTGTGACAAGTGATATTAATAACTGTATTGCGGGTGCAATTGACCTCAAACTAACGGAAGCATTTAAAAATGTTTGTTGATATAAAGATATATTATCCATGGCCGAGGAACACACTGGTAACCTTTCAACAGAAACTGTAAAATCTTCTTTTGCTCAAGTTACAGGTACTCAATCTAAGTGGTTATTACCATTTTTAGGCTTTACTATTGTAAAGCCTAAAAATGTTTCTCAGAAAAACACTCAAACAAAATCTGATAGCATGAGCCATATTAAAACATTGGATTTAAATATAAAAGTATCGAATGTTAAAAATGTTAGTGACGGGGAGTCCTAATAGGATGCAGCAATGCTACTGATGTATTAAAATTCAAGGAGGTGGCCGACTTAAAATTATCGAACAGCTATGAGGTTAAGGAAGTTAAGAGTCGAAACCCAAGGTAAGGATCGCAGGTAAGATAGAACAGTAGCCACCTGACGAATTAAGTAAATTTCTGAAGTATCAGAACAGCAACTTGCAAAGTGCTAATGTTATTAAGATTTGGCCTACTAAGAAGAATAACAACATATAGCAAGCAATTTTAGAGCTTGATATTTGATGTCTGTCCTGTTGAATTGAAAATGTGTTATAAGTGCAGTGGAATAAATCATCATCAACATTCGTGTAATCGAGACATTGCTTGTCCTCAGTGTTCAATTCAGCATCATATTAAAGATTGACCTCCTAACTCTGAAATTAAATGTATAAACTGTCTTAATGTGAAAAATGTTTACTATCGAAACTGTGCATGGGATCAATCTAAATGTGCTATGTATCAGAAAAAACTGGAGCACTACAGAAATAGTATACTGTGTAAATAGCATTTAAAAAGCAGTTCTGATGTTGGTAAGGTACATAATTTCGTAATTTATTTTCAAAACGTGAGGGGGTTAAATACAAAACTTATCTCTGTATATAACCTTTAGGCAACTTGTAATCACTTGGCTATCCTCTACGGTTTATGACTCAGAAATATTTCATGTAAACTATCAGCTATTTCGTTCTGATCGTGACTTTGAAACTACTAAAACAAAAATGGGAGGGGGTGTATTACTTGCAATTAAAAACAAATATTGTGTAGAGGTCATTGATTTATCTAAGTTGTTATCGGTTATACCTGATGTGGATATGCTTGGCATAAGAATTTCTATTTAAAAAAATAGAAAGGTATATCTAATTATAGTTTATTTTCCTCCACAGTTAAGCCTCGATACCTATGAATTTTTGTACGACTTTATATCCCAATTATATAATAGCGAATATGACTTACTTATTTTGGGAGACTTTAATATACCACAATATTACCAAAGTCATTAAGATGTTAAATTTGGAAATAGCTATGTTTCTAGCCTTGAACCTATTTCAGCATTTATGAACTTAAGACAATATAATGAGGTCCTAACAAAAATGGTCGGTTACTTGATTTAATCTTAAGTAACTTTAATGTAACTGTACATCGTTTAATAGATCCTATTATTCCAGGATATCAGTACCATCCTCCATTAGAAATAACTATATCTGTAGCTAAGTCTTACAACAACTTTGTAACTAACAACAAGCCATTGTACAATTTTAGGAAGGCTAACCTCCATACACTCTATGCAGATATAAGCAATATTGTTTCCAGACGAGAAAGTTGATCAGTTGGGCTCCTTTCAGCTGTTTGAAATCTTGAATAATTGTTTATGTATTTAGTACATAATGTAACTGAATTTAATATTTTATTGAGAAATTAATTCCGAGATCTAGTTAGTGTCATAATTTCTTACACCTATACCTTCGAATTTTTTCGTGTAATTTCAATCCTAGTAATCACAGGAAGGCAAAGAAGGCAGGAAGGCGGCGCCAGTTAGAAATAACAGTATCACCACCTTCGGAAACTGCAGAAACAACATGGTGGTTTTAGTGGGTGTGAGTCCCACACTAATTTGAGTGATAGAATCTAAGCTCAAATTGTCTATAATGGATTTCCACCTTCAAAAAAAAAAAAAAAAAAAGGGAAAAGGCGTTACACATAGTACGGCTTTCGATTAGGAGCTTCTGTGAGCTAGTTTTTTCAGAAAATATTAAATTCAGTTATATGTACTCAATACATAAACAATCATTCGAGAATTCAATCAGTTGAGAGAAGCACAACTGATAAAGGTTCTCGATTAGAAACAATATATTGCCTTGTGTTCAATGGACTGAAAAATCTCGAAAAGTTAATATCATTTCTTTCAAAGGTCTTAGTTAACCTACGAATTTTTTCGTGTGATTTCTATCCTAGGAATCACGGTGGAACGGGCTTGCTTACATACAGTATTTGTACTCCCTATGAGCTAATTTTTTCGGAAACTCCTAGATGTGATGTCGTAATTTATTTCGCGATAAAATGTTTTCAATAATGTTCATTTATTATTCTGCATGATGACAATAAATTGATTATGCCGAAACAGGTGAATTTGTAATAAAATTTAAAGAATAAACATAATGGTAATAAATTTATTGTGTTCGATATTTTGATATATTTAAATATAATCTCAGTAATACCTTAAAAATAATTAGGTCAATAACATATATTTTAAAGTATAATTTTGTCAATTCTTTTATAACATTTCAACACAGATACTTTTCTGAACAAAATACAACTTCGAATTATTTACCTGAACTCTAAATATTTCACAAATTTAGGAAAATTATCAAATGCGAAAAATAATTTATTATGTTCATATATTTTACGTTATACTATATATATATATATATATATATATATATATATATATATATATATATATATATATATAAATCCATTAAAACCCTTGCACATTATGATAAAATTCCAACTAAAGGACTGCAATAGTGTGATATTTATTTGAAAAATGCAATTTAATACTATTGTGTAATAAATAATGCACGTGAATAACATAAAAGCTGGATAATATCGTGTTTTAACCGTTTCTGTACATTATAGACACCACCAGGTAATAATTAGCTTTTGACAGACAATAATTTAAGCCTACTTTACAATGCATTTGCAATAAATGCTTTTTCCTAATTTTCTTCTTTAAATAAATATTTCACAACTCTATGTGGTAACCAACGAAATGCACTTTAATCCTCCAAATTAGCAGCAATTTTATTTTCGGTGTACGTCACATTTTAAACGTACCTAAATCTCATAGAATATAGAGAGGCTAATTCAATATTTAATATTAATATACCCACACACACTGTTTCATACTGGCTTTGCATCTTGAATATGCCCAAACATCAGTGCTTTGTGCTAAAGAATCTCAAATCACCTTCATATTCTCAAAAATGGGTATCATAGTGGCAAATATGACAAAAAAGATATTGTGGAGAAACTACAAAATAAAGTCTGATTAGATTATTTATAGTGAAGTACAGTTGATTTTTTTTCATAAGATTTTGTACAATGGTTGACTATATTGGATCAGTCTTTTTTTATATCATTATAGTAGCTATATGCAAGCCCAAATGTTGTGCAAAATATCTTTGAAATTAACTGTACTCCACTATTACGCATTTCACACTTGAATTGTATTTTTTATTGCAATGAAATTTTAACAAAATTCACTGGACAATCAAAACATTAAAAATATATTGTTTGATATCAATTTTGATAACCTGGCACTAAAATGTATAAATAAGTCAATTACCGAAAATTAAGAAAGAAAAATATAGAGAATATAAAAAACAAACCCAAAATTACAGAGTGGCTAGAAGGGTTTGGACAATTTAACATAAGCTGTACTGATGCAACACATATGATAAAACCCAAAACTACTGGCACTGGGTTCTTTGTTGCAGAGACTACATTACCAGCTTTGAGGCAAAGAAACACTAAACTTTGAACAACTGCAGAAGTCAAACCTTGACTGGTAAATAGAACTTTGAGCTGTTATAGATATACTTCTACTCCATATGCCACACTAAGATATTAACAAATTTTTGTTTATACTACAAAGTATATAAAAGGAAATAACATTTTATCTATAAATGTTCTTGACAAGTGAACAACTAAGACTCCAATTCCTCCTGATCGACAATTTCAAAATCTTTTCCTGTGCTTGATCTTTGGCTGGACTCACTTTCACTTTCTGAAGCGCTATTTTTTTCTTGAATCGGATCATCAACGTCATCATCTTTCCTGTAAAAGAAACATTGCTTGATTGATGAATTTACATAAGAAACTGAACAAATAACAAACTACCTTTCCATGATATATAACAAATATTCTGGTGAAAATTATTTGTGTAGAGTTAATATCACAGCCACACAAAAAAAAGGTTTTGACCCCCATGTGTACTCCATGTTTTTGGGGTCGCTGAATCCGAATCCGGGGTCATTTTCATCCCAGCACGTCTTGGTTTAATAATGGCGGCCCTTTTTGTAACCCAAAAAATTTTGAGCAACTGCCTTAGAACTCAGTCGCAAGCATTTTTCTTCTTCATGTCATGTACCAGGAAAGACAGTATCTGGAAGCAAAGTTCTGATCTGATCATCAAAGACGCTTGGATTTCTTCACTCAGCGACCCTAAAACCACAGGGTACACATAGTGGGGCCCCCGTGTCAGTACCTCTTTTTATGTTGCTGTGATATTAACTCTTCAAGCAAATAATTTTCAACCCATCACGTCTCGGTTTAACCATAACTTCAAAAACCACTTTGAAATTTATTATATATCCAACAAACAACAAAATCTATTGGTCTAAATAGTCCAAAAAAACACCAGTACTTAGAAAGTCCCGGGCTCCTATGGCAAAGCTTCGCTTTAATGAATAAGTCTGAAAAATGAGTGAAGAAATCCATAGTCTTCAATGGTTCTCAGATACGAACGATGTTTCCAGATACTGCCTTTAGTAGTACATGAACATGAAGTAGAACAATGCTTAGCTGAATTTAAGGCAGTTGCTCAAAATTCTTTGGGTAACAAAAAGGACCGTCATTATGGTTAAACCGAGACGTGCTGGGATGAAAATGAGCCCGTATTCGGATTTAGCGACCCCAAAACCATAGGGTACAAATAATGGGGCCTCCAAGTCAAGATCTTTTTTTTGTGTGGCTCTCTGTTTTCAACTTGAATATATATATATATATATACGTTAAAAAGATGAAAATTTCCATTATAGATCGATGGGTTATCGACAATACACACTAGCAGGTAGTGCGTTGTTCAACATTTGGTGTATTGTTACTCTAGTATTGTATGGCTTCTATTTCCGTCAAACTCAATAGTTATCAAGTTTTAATGATTAAATGTGAAATTAGTAACTTTAACCTCCTTTTGAACAAGGGATAGTCATAAGGTTTTTCATAAGTTTTAGGTAATGATGTTAATGGGATCACTGAATCCACAGAATCTTATAACACACTCGTGTAAATTCTGAAGACAGTGCTCCCACTTAATTGACTATTATTTAAGTGTATATCTCTAAAAATATCCACCTAGTGGAAGTAGCTTGACTTTTATTAGTGTTATATGACTAAAAATCTCATTTGGTAAATACACATGATTAGACCTCTTATACATATTCACCCAGTAAATATATGCTATCTAAAACTATGGTAGTAGGTCTTAATAACCAAGAAAATCTCTAAAACATATTAAGTAAATTATTGTCAATCCGGCAACGTCGCTCGCGTTCGAAGCAGGTTCACTCTTAGCGCGAATAATAAAGGAATGACTACGCCGGCAAAAAAGTAAACACCTGTGTTTTTGTATTGACTGATGATATTGACCTTAGAATTAAATAAAAATGTATGAAATATTTTGTTGAAAATATTTACGTTTTTAATACAAGGTATTGCAATTAGAATTTGTATTTGGCGGTTTCTTTTATGCAATTATACAAAGTTGTGTAAATACATATGATATTCAACTCAAGAGATCTGTATATGTAGTTTTTTACCAGTTAAATTATTCGAAGAGTCATTATTACTGATTTAATTAATATTATTTATATTAGACAAGTAAATATGTAATCCTACTTACCGAATTTATTATAATGATAGAATTGAGTTGAAACAACGGATTATTCACAGCAAATGTTCAAAATGCCCACCATTACTATCGACACAAGCACGACACCGTTTAATCCAATTTTCACGTATACGAGAAAAAATTCCTGGAATATTTCGGATTTCGTCAGCAGCGTCAAAAATGCGTTGTCTAAGGTCATTCTCGTCAATAATTGGAGTCGTGTAAATTGTCAATGTTTTCTGAGGAAACAATGACAGAAATTGAGTCTTGGTTGAAAATCATCAATTGAAAGCCCTTGAACCCGCTGCATGTGATATGGATAGAGCAATTGTTCCCGTAATGTTCTATGAACAACAGTGTGAGAAATTTGCAGCTCACTTCCAATACTCCGTGTGCTACGATATGGGTTGATGTCGATAAGGTCTAGTATTTGATCCTCAGCAGCTAAGATACGATTATGTTGCTGTGGTCCGCGATTGTTTATTTGTGGTATTACACTACCTGTTTCCAGAAGCCTCTGCAAAACAGCTACGAATGTCCTAGCATTGGGCAGGCGTCTGTTTGGAAACCTTTCCCTGTATAACATTCTTGCTATTCTGCAATTACGTCTGCTTTCCCCATAAATTAAGAGCATTTCATGGCTTTCCCTAATTGTATAATCGGCCATTATTTATCACAAATAAATACTGTCGCACTATTCTTAATTTTCGAACTTACACACTAATCACAACCGATTTTATTTATTTAAAAAATATATTAAATGGAAAGCAAACCACGAAGTCTAAATCAAATAGATATCATTCAAATCACTTTACCGTTTATCTATTCTTATTTACAAGAATCGAAATCGCAAAAAACAATCGTAACTCTCAGTCGTCGTTAAAGTAAAAAATGTAAATAAGTTGGTCTGTATGCCACGTTGCCATATCTATTCGGAGAAACTTACACTAAATTATAAAAGCTTATTTCGAGTTTAAATAATCAATTTTCATTTTTAATGTGGCTATTAAAGATGTATAAGCTATTGAGTATTTACATACTTAGATTTACCGACATTTTGAAATCGAAATTATTGTATTATTCACTGTAGCAAGGGCTACATAAAATGTAACTTTATGTTTTTTTTTTTTTGGCAAAACTATAGTTTATTTTAGAAAATGTTATAAAGCTTTTTGATTTGTTTTTGCCTGAAGTATTGTTCTTCAAAATCTTTGCACTCAAACCGTTTACACCCTGTATATACAAGGATATTTAAAACTTTTCTAAAAATTTATATTAGAATAGCCCAGGGGCAAAGCCGTGGCCAGATTTTTTTTTGTTAAGGACTCTTAAAATAATTTTCTGAAGATAGATGAAATGATTAGAAATGAGGTAACAGGAATTTGCAATACTAATAAAAAAGTTAGAAGTCTAGTAATTAAAGAATAGTTTCCAATACATACTACAGTTAAAGTTATGATTGTCTAAAATATTAAGCAATTTATCATAATTAATTAACTACAGTGAAAATGAACAAGTAGAAGACCAAAATGCCACCCTTGCAGTACACCCATAGTAAGCTCGACTCATATAGCAGTTGCACATTTTGCTTTTACAATTTATGCCCTCCCAGTTAGATTTCAACAGTACAATACTGGAACACTTTTCTAACTGGTCAAAATAAAACTGAAATGTTTGTTAAATTTGACTGATATTACTTTTACAACATCTTTTCAAAATTTATTTCGTTGAAAAATTTTTTGAAAAATGTTGATTTAACACTATTTTAATTCCCAGTTCATAAACGCATTTTTTTCTGTATGAACCATTTATTATTTTTACACAGGAAGATTGTTGAAATAATAGATTTTATAATTTCACAATCTTTGTGGAAAAGTGTCCATATATAAGACATCGGCACATTGTGGAGAATTTTTCAAAATAACTTTCTTTCACTGGTTAAATCAATACAGTTTCATTCATACCCATTTTGGAGAAGCAGTACGATAAAAATTAAGGACTATAATCTT
The DNA here is from genome assembly GCA_034190945.1 of Octodonta nipae. Lineage (NCBI taxonomy): Eukaryota > Metazoa > Arthropoda > Insecta > Coleoptera > Chrysomelidae > Octodonta > Octodonta nipae. The sequence goes on along the minus strand of CM067216.1, from coordinate 72,144,175 downwards.
ATGTATAAGAGATGCATATATCTGTAATACTTACTTCATTTTTTCAGGTTCCAGATGTTCTGTTTTACGTTTTTCCTCTTCTTTGTCGTCCTCTTCTGCATCAGAATCTTTATTCTTTTTCTTCTTTGATTTCTTGCTACCAGCATTCTTGCCTTTGTATTCATACTGAAAAAAATAATTTAGTAAAATTAATTCCAATAGTAGATATCGAGTTTTAACTAAGTTTGCAATTTTAAACAATAATTTCTCGAAATTTATTTAAAGATATCTGTTAACATTTACAGTTTCAGCAGTTTTATATCTTTTGACAGACATTGAAAACTGTAATAAAAATTATGTGACTTATGTTTTCATTAGATCATATGTTGTAAATATTTTGCCCTCTTCAGGTCGGCTCGCATAATTCTCGTAGCCTTCTGCTTAATAGTTTGAGTGCGGTAGGGGTTAAAGCATATCTGACCCAAAATGAGGGGAATTTTCTTTATTAGTTATTTCATTTTTCTCTTATTTACACATATAAAGACTTTTTTCAGCAAGAATGTGGGCGAAGGCAAGAATACACTTCAAGGAGACTTCTCAAAGGAGTAAAGAACATCTGAAATAGTTTTGTACCTGTTTTCGAGCAGTGGTGTACATTCTGGAGAATGAGGGCCTGGTTGACGCATAGTCGACGTTCGTACCCGAGTACAACCAAGGTTTGTTAAACTTCTTGTTACTCGAATACTAAGATGTTCAGTAGCGCCTGCGCTATTATATATTTGGGGTTCGGCGCTTATCGGTTGGTACCGCTATTTTTAAATTGTCAATTTCCTGTTTGATGCTATCCTGGTCGGTTAGTCTTTGTGATCTGGTTACTAAAGTCTTGACGACGGCTTGCAGTTAGGCTGGGTGGTGATGAGAATTAGCATGAAGCTCTGAGACAAAACGGATTTACAGACCGAAATAAACAAAGCCCAAAAGTCAAAACCGAGACGAACAGACGATGAGCATAAGACACCAATAAACAAGGCTTATTTACCGTATGTCAAGGATACCACGGACAGTATTGCGAGAATTTTACGGAGACACAATATCGATACTATCTTCAGTACCGACAGAAAAATCAGCACGATGTTGAGGAATCCGAAGACGAGGATCCTTTTAGAACGACAGGGAGTGTTCATGTACAGACTGTCATAAAACCTATGTGGGGCAAACTAACATAAGAATTTAAGCTAGACGTGATGAACACCAGAATACAAGAAAACAAGAAAAAACATCATCCATTACGGAATACACCACCACGACGTCATACCGAATAGACTTTGAGAATATCAGAGTACTGGCAAATATAGAGCACCTGAAATCGAGACTCGTAAGAGAGGCAATTTAAATCGCGAAGAGGCCTCACAGTCAAAACGCATGCACTGAAATCTTGAACCTATCGGAATTTTGGAAAATTCTATTAAAACACGCGGTACAGTGTAAAAACTCAACCGGAAATAACCAATCAGCAAGGGGGGGGCATTTTTATACTTATATATCTAGAGATGCTTACTGTATACAGTGGCCAAAATGATGCAAAAAATCCCACATCTTCTGTTAAGTTGGGTAATATCCATAAATGATGCTTGCCAAAAGTTAGTATCCATATTAAACAGAATAGTATCAAGCGCAGTATAGCCAAAACTATTATAGTAACAAGGAATCCAGCAGCAGCGACGCTGAGATAATAAACGCCCAATCTGAAACATAAGAAGTGTACTTTCTGTAATTCAAATTTGCTGCTTTAATATACCTTACTGATGGTGGCCACAAAGGGAAAAGACAAATTCCTATGGCTCCTAAAACAAGTAGTGTTCCTATAATCCAATAGTGCAAAGGAATTGGGTCATAAATCCAAACATATGCATCCAGATTATCTACAAATCTTTGGTCATTATGCATATCTAACCTTACTTTTTTCTTGCGCTTTTCTTTTTCTTGCTCTGGCTGAAAAATATAATTAAAATATGTTTAAATTTTCAATTACCATCTATATAAAAAGTTATCTATACGGCATTATGAAACACAAGCAAATGGCTCCTATCAAGTAGTCACATTGTTTGAACTAATTTCACAACAACTGCAAAATTCTCAATTGGGTATATATAGCTCAGGTCATTTACGAAAATATGTGACAAAATTAATAGTAGCACAAAACCAATATCAGTGTCTTCTAATGATAAAACATGACTAACTGACATAAATTTCAACATTTTTTTATCAATGTGTTTTTGTTCTTTTAACAAAAAAAACCTCAAATAATCGGTAACAATGTAGTTTTTTATCTTTTACACAAAATCTTCCCGAGAAACCGCGTTTGCTACAATGGGCAATGTTGTAGAGAAATGAAAAATCTACAAAATGAGCTACTACATGCTCAACTTCATTAATTGATTCCTTAGATAATGCAACATTTACTCAAAATTACAAAAAAATCCTTTATATATATTTTTTGATTTTATAGTTAAAACATTTTTATTAATTGAAAGGGTAGATCTGCTGATACCTAATTTATGTTCTTAACATAAATATTGTAGCCCTCGTAGTTTTTGCGAAATTTCAGTGAAACCTATCAAAGAACTTTTTTTAAAGGGCCATATTACCTAACAAGATGACCCTATCATTATCAATTAACTAGGGTTGGAAAGTAGAAGAGTTGATCTAGTATAAATACATATAATAATTGAAAATGTTTGGCCATTCGGGAGTGATCCTTCTGGACGAGTACATTCGAGGAATTGGTAAGGGGTGATACCGGGAAAACTTTATCCATATTTATATTTCTAACTTAATATGAATGCTTTTATGTTTTTTTGGGCAATAACACCACAATAGAAATAAAACGACGTATATTGCAGGAATACCAAACGTTTCAAAATGAAAATTTTCATTTTGCAATCTACATCAATAAATATAAAGCCATTGACAACGAAGTCGGAATAGACTTTGAAACGTTTGGTATTCCTGCAATATACGTCGTTTTATTTCTATTGTGGTGTAATTGCCCAAAAAAACATAAAAGTAATCAAGAATATGCCACAAACAACGTTTAGAAGACAATTAATATGAATATATGTAATTTAGCAAAATGGAATACCAAAACTTCATGTATACCTACCATTGAGTAAATAATTACTACACAGACGATAATGATGGAGCAATCATTTTGAATACGTAAAAGGCGTAAATTGTTATAAAAGACTTTTCCGTTTGTAAATTATTCAATAAAATAATTTTATTTGTGCTATTGTAGACAAGTTGATTTGATACAAAAACCAAAAAGAGAATAAACCAATGAAAGCAAAAGTGAATTACCGCTATCATTAGCTGACCGCACAAGGCTGGAGTTTGTAATAGTTTGTTTCGATTTCAAGATGGATAAATGGGCCTGTCTTGCTTGTTGAAAATCCACAAATAAATTTAGAGAATTACTAATAAGAAGGGATAGATGAGAAGAAAATGTCTTTGTATGATTATTAAAGTCCTGTAATTTATCATTCGTTTAATTACTTTAATAATTCAAAGATATTTATTAGGCAAGTATTTTGATTATTTCATTTTGGTGTCAGTACTGTGGCCGTGAAATTTCTAACTTTTGTTCTAGTTTCTTTTCTATTGAAGTTGTAGTAGAACTACGTTACAGGCTTAATTTTGAGCATAGTAAAAGACCAATAGCACCCAGTTTTAAAGCATTTTTGATTTTAAAAAAAGTTCCGTTTCCCATTTGATTGCGTGTATCATTGTTACATATCGACTTACTTACTTACTTACTTTCGCCCTCTGTGGGGATAGGCGCTTAGACGTGACTTGTGTTGGGTTGCTGTCCCCTTGACTATGGGAGAAATCGTCACTTATGCACTATTATTAGATTGTTTGCATCCTTTTATTTTATTCTCAAGTATTCCTGCTTGATTTCATTATTGCAATATAATTGCATAGTTTCTGTTGAGATAATATTCAAGAAGTAGGACTTTTAGGGAGATAAGAACACACATTTTGTCAAGTCAGGAGTTACTGTTCACATACAAATGTCAATTCAGTCAGAATGATATTTTAAAAACTTTTTCTGTTCCTTTCACATTAAGTGCAAGGTTTTTTTTTCTAAACTTATAAATAATTTAATATAATTTCTCTAGTTTTATAGATTATTCATTTGAACATTCTGATGATTGTTATAAGTAATAAAATATGCCATATGCAGGGATAATAAACTAATAGATAGATTTTTTTCCTAAATTCGTTCTACATGTTAAATTGCAGAATACCCATCTGGTTTAGTTTACAAAAAGAAATATTAAATAATACATGCTATGTAGTACATAGTAATAAGGTAAGCATGTCCAGTGATTTGATTTTGATAAGTATTCTATCAAAATGTTAAATATGTGCTGCTATTTATATTGAGAAAAACCAAATATTTGGTCACTAAATAATAAAGACATAACTACCACTAGTTGTTATTAGAGGCTGTTCAAGTATTACATAAGCAGATTTATTACAATTATTTAAGCCCCCCCCCTCCCTTGTAAGCAAAAGTGAGCAAAGCTCTTACCACCAATGTTATCAAAAATAAGCAAAGCAAAGACCCCTTTAGTGTTTACATAATACTTGGACGGCCTCTTATGCTATTCCAGTACTTTTTGGGCACCTAAACCTTAGTGTGGTCAAACTGACCAATATTATGAAAGAGGGAGTACATTATTAAAGAAGCTCCTAGTTGACATATAATGATTTAATTTGAAACCCAATAAAAAAACTATACTACTTCAAACTTACTGGTTGATCTTTACTGCCTTCGACGACGCTGCTCTCTGCATCAGTCCCTTTATCTTTTATTTCTTTTTTGGGTTCTTCTGAGGATTCAACTACTTTCTTGTCCTTTCTTTTACCTTTTTTAGATTTCAATTCTTGCTCATCTATTGGAACTTTAAGTGCTCGATGGAAGAACTTGTGTATGAGCATCACATGTAAAAAATCGCAGATTTCTTCTCTAGTTTTAAATAGAGCATTTTCCTTGGTAGCTAAATCTGATGACAATAGAGCATCAACTGCCCTACTACCTAATAAAATTATTAACTATAGTAAAATTTTAATTATGTATGTGTGTACAAAAGTAATGAAACAAAAAAGTTGTAATGGCACAGGTAGCCTAATTGGTAATAGTCCTTGTTGAATTCATTAGTTTGTTTTGCTGGTGGCAATCTCTACCATGTACCATGGTAATAAATGTTTCAATTAAGAGTGTTAGAATTTAATTCTACATTTTTGAAAAATTTTATAAGAAACATTGTATCAGACATTTATTGGTCCTTTAAGCAGAAATTACATTGCATCTCTCTTTAAATTTGTTTGATTTCTAACATATCAATTCAGATAAATGATTGTCAAAGGTTACATTTAGAACACAGGTGAGCGAGGTAAGGTAAAAAATCCTAAATAAAAAGAAAACAAAACATTTCATTCATGGTTAGTCTGAACTGGCTACAAAGAAACATGGAGTCTCATAAAAAACGTATCAAGTAGACTAAAAATAAATTCATAAATTGGAATATGTTTCAAGAAAAATTTTATTAGAGAAACATAATTTTATTGATGAATTAAAATTATATCTGTAGTTTACCTAATCAACAAAATACTCTTTAAAATTCGTTACTTGAATAAATTTCTGTAGCATTTTTGAAATTTTTAATAACTGTTTAGATATATCCACTATTGAATATCTTCTTTAAAGATTAGAAAATAAAAGTTTAAAACATAAGAACTGAAATATATCAAGTTATTCTGTGACTGACATTTATTCCTTTTATTTCTTATCCCTTTTATTCTCTTTCAGTCACTCCTAGTATTCTGATCATGCATCTCTCCATAGACCTTTGTAATTTTGATTTTTAGAATCCAACAGTCACAGGTTTGAACACATGACCAACAAAATTCAAGCAGAATAGAAGCTTTGCTACAGCAAAGTTTATAGAGAGATACATAATAAGAATAATGAGACATTGAAAGAGTATAAAGTGGATATGAAATAAATCTAAGGTAGCAGATGTAATCAACAAATTGTTGAATTCCCTGCTGACAGAACACTAAGTAGACAACAAAAACCACTCAATAATATCAAAGTGAATGAAAAGATAATGGAACTCATTTGAGAAAGGAGAGAGAGAAATGAATAATAAATATGTAAGAAAGGGTATCACATGAAATAATGGTAAAATATAGCTGAACATGATTATATATTAGGCATTAGGTTATTGCTTAAAAAGGTCACTTATGACTAGCCAAAGAAATCTGCCTTTGAAGGAGTGTGTTTCAAATTTACATAAAGACAATTTTTTTTAATTTAGTTCTTTTCTAGCAGCAACCAATTTCAACTTCTATAACAATGCACTAATTTATAAACAGTTTTGAAATCTTTTAATTTTACTATTTACCATGTTGTGTCATAATTTAATGTGGAGTGAAATTCAAGATAAATGAGGATAACATGAAAAAATAATAGTTTGGAGTGTGACTGTACATTCAGATAGATTTAGAGGCCTATTAAGTGATGGGAAATCAAAGTGACCTACAGATTACACTATAGCACAATCTGGAAGAGGTGATAAATCATATTTGGTTTATGATGTAACACATAAGGAAGTCTTATAGAGATACACTATTATTTTTTAGAAAAGAAGATGACAACTGTAAGCTGGTTAGTAGGCACACAATTTGTTGGTTAAACATTCCACAATTGACACCTTTGATTATTAATTTTAAGTGAGGTTTTATTAAAAAGTGTAGACAACTAAATTGCAATTGTAAAACATCCTTAGTCAATAACCTAAAGCATTTGTATCAAAGTCTACCTCTCAAGAAAGAAAAATTTGATGACCTTATATTTTTGTTCAAAATCAATCCTCCAGCCTGCCCTAACAAGTATAAAGCATTTTTTGAAAATCTGTCATTCTAAGGTAAATAGTAAAATCCCTGAAAACATAGATGTGCCTGTAAGTGAAATAATGATATTGACATTTTGGATGCAGATTCAATTGAATTTAACTATAGTAAGCTTGTTTATTTCTGGTCTGAATTAAGCTGTATGTAATATAGTCCATTGAAACTTTGCCTGAATCTGCAAAATGAGGTGGCAGATAATTAACTCACAACATTTATGTATTCGAGGGCGCAGATTACGAATCTGAAGTAAGTTTTTACCGCAAACTTGCAGGTAAAAAGTAATTGGGTAACAGGTTTTTTTGTATTATTCCTGATAACTGGAAAGAATATGAAAAATAACTCGACCCTCGTGTTCCTTGTAAAATTTCATATCGAAAACATGTAAGTTATACAAAATCAACAAATTGATGTGCAATTATTTAAGTTTTCAATTTAATTTTAATTTTTATGATGCATGCAAAGTGTGCACAAACACCATTATGTGAATATGCATTGTCTGATTATTGAAAGAACTGTCTATGTAATATCTTCAGAATTGTTTTATGTATTTTGAAAAAATCAATATAGAAAGGTAGCTTATACTAGGTGTTTGAAGTACATCTGGATTGTCAGAGTTGTCAATTGTGAAATTAATATTAATTTAAACTTAAGTAAATTTATTTACAGGCATAAGTAAAATTATTTGACATTAATGTACTGACCAATATTTTAAAATTAGCTTTTACATATGGACAAGTATGATACTAGATAGGATTCATCATAATTTGTACTTGACTTTACTTTCAATTACAATTCAAACTGAATATAGATTAAAAATTGAAACAATATTGAATCCGATTTTATTATATGAATACTTAATATTTAATATATAACCATAGATTGAATACAATACAAAAAACGTTTTTTATATACAAACACAGAGGCGGCGTAAGGGTCTCGCCCTTACGCCCATGGCCTCGCCTGGCTAAGGGCCTCCTGGAGCAAAGGGGCTCGTGGGGCAAAGGGCCTCAAATCTAAATTTCAAATGATTTTTGATTTTATAGTCCCTTCTTCTTGCACCATCAGAGGGCCTCGTGAAATGTATTTTGCCCACATTAAGTTTACTTCTTGCATTGCCTCTGTACACACATATTGTGGATAATAGCAGTTACTCTGCATACAAATAATTATAATTTCAGTTAAATTATAATCAAGGTGTTATTCAGTTTGTAGTTTCATCTAGAAAGGTTTTGAAAAAATCCAATTCCTGCTAATCTTTACAATTTACTTTACAAAAGGGGTGTAGTTGTTTTTCTTTGAATATCGTAAATCACAAGAAAAGGAGCAAGAAACTTCCCACAACAACCCCTATCTAAGGAAACTGTACCACCATTATTTATAATTTAAAGTTAAAGGTGAAACTAGGTCTGAAAGTATTTAACTCACTGCAACAAAAATTACTTTTAGTCTATTAAATTTACATATTAAGGAACAGACAACTTCAGATACTATTTAGAAAAATGAACTTTATAATCCACCACATCTCAAAAACTTTAATATAAGTGATCCCTTAGTATGCTGTATAGAAGCAATTTCAATTGACAAATCTTTATGATTAATTGAAGTGTCTATGCACACATGATGTGTATTATGAAAGTAATGAACCGAACTGACAATTTAAATAATTACACAATTCATTGATTTTGTATAACTTACATGTTTTAGATGTGTAATTTTACAAGGAACACAATGGTCAAGTTATTTTTTTTTCAGATTCATTAGGTATAGTTTTTGGGAATAATGCAAAAACCCTGTTTTGAGGGTGTTTTTGGGGTATTTATATAATATACAAGCTTGTGGAAAAAAGTAATTGAACATTCATAATCTGTGCCATTGAAAACAAAAATGTTCTCTATTAATTATCTGCCACCTCATTTTGCAGATTCAGGGAAAATTCCAATGGACTGAATAGGAGATTGCATTTAATTACTAACAATTACAAATACATATTTATTTTCTGTACCGATTTTCTCCAAAATTGACAGGTCATACTTTAATATGTAGCATATTTGATTAGATATTAAATATTTTTAATTACTCAACAATTGTAGTTTGTTGATGATTTGAATCTTCAATGAGTTTCTCAAAACTATGAATTTTGGTTATCTGCTTGTTGCAGTAAGGAAGCTAGATTTTTCTAAATTTTTTTACAGTCTTGAAAAGTATTTGAAAACAATGTTTTTGGGCTTTTGGGTAAATTCATACAAGAACTCACCTGTGAAATATTCCACATTATGATTCAGAAATTTTGTTCTCTTGATAGGAACATTTTTTCTTATCCATTTTGCAACCTGAAATTCTTCTTTTAATGGTTTGTCCTCAACTTGTTGATTAGGATGTACATAGTCCTGAAAAGTTTTTTATCATTAATGTTTTATTTATAAGCAAAATAATTTTTGAGTATTGCCTATAATAATTTGGAACAGATTTGGATTTAAAGTAAAAAATATACTTTTTCACCATACATAATTTTATAGATATGTTGAGAGTCTTTGGCAGTGTAGTAAAAAAGTTTCAAGTAAAATGTGTGATATATCTAGCTTTTCTCTCAGAAAAATATATGAAATATGTTTCTGTATTACAAGCAATTTCAAGGCCTAGGTCAAACCTCATTGCCCATGGAGCACAAATTAACAAGCCGACTTTTAATTCAACATATAGATTTTACTTCCCAAATAGCATCAAAAGTAATCACAACTTTTGAAACGCTAAATTATAATAGCATTAGAACGAAATATGTGAAAATAACTGTTATTTCATTTGCATGTAAAAGAAGAGAAATGCATTGTCACTAAACGTATAAAGGCGACATTTGTCACTTTTAAGTATACAGGATTACTGAATTATGATTTAAATGAGCAACATAAGTACACTTACCTCTTTGCGTTTTTTACCTTTCTTCTTTTCCGCCATCATATACAAATATCCATAACAATTCTATCAATTCTATATTCTGTAACTTCACAATACACGTTTGAAGATGACAAACTTACGTGTCAACTTACCACGAAACATCTGTCAATTGTCGCCACATTGTCGCTTTGTTCCGCATATAGGCTGTTTTCCAGTTAGCAGAGCACAAGTGATTTTGTGCCGCACAGTGCGGCAATTTTTAGGACGTTAATTGGAACATGGTTGTTTTAGAACCAACCGGTAGAGTACACTGAATAATTCAATAATGGTTGTTTTCCAATTACTAGAGCACAAAGTGTTTTTCTGTCGCCCTGTACCGTAATTTTCGGGCGTTAATTGGAACATACTTCATGTTTTATCATAAAGTTTTATGTTTACTTGGTAAACCTACATAAAACATCCCAAAGGCACAGTTATTTCTTGTGCTCATTTGTGCGAGCTAGTGCTGTAATTGGAACACTCAGTGCTAGCACTGTGCCGCACTGTGCTCAATTGTGCGCTAATTGGAAAACAGGGATAGATTGGTATATGCTGATTCCGTGAAAGCTCAACAGCATAGTAGATACACCCTGTTTTCCAATTAGCGCACAATTGAGCACAGTGCGGCACAGTGCTAGCACTGAGTGTTCCAATCATAGATAAGAGATTTATATATGTATAGTTCCAATTACAGCACTGGCTCGCACAAATGAGCACAAGAAATAAATGATCTGTGACTGTGCCTTTGGGATGTTTTATGTAGGTTTACCCAGTAAACATAAAACTTTATCATAAAACATGAAGTATGTTCCAATTAACGCCCGAAAATTACGGTACAGGGAGACAGAAAAACACTTTGTGCTCTAGTAATTGGAAAACAACCATTATTGAATTATTCTGTAAATAATTTACGTACACATAAACGTCAATTGATAACCTATGAGTAATACACTTTTAACCTTATGGTGATCAGTGTACTCTAACGGTTGGTTTTAAAACAACCATGTTCCAATTAACGTCCTTAAAATTGCCGCACTGTGCGGCACAAAATCACTTGTGCTCTGCTAACTGGAAAACAGCCCATATATAGGGGCAATCTGATGTTTACCTGCTAGATTCATGATTTTAAAGTAAATATTACGATTTCAAGATATCTGTAAATAATTTCACGATATTGAAGACCTAACTTCAATTATATGAATAATTTTTATTTGATTCTAGCGCTGTTATGTTCGGATAGCTCATTTGGGTTTTTTTCGCTCGCAGTTGTAGTTTGCGGTTGTCACAGTGACGACGCAAGGCACCGCCATACAGCGAAAATCGCGTTTACATTGGACATAGTCTTATAAATTAGATTATTAATAAAAATATTAAACGATTTTTGCGGATCAGTGTATTTCTCATACCAACCACGCTACCAGGAGAATAGTATCAAGCATTCCTGGTCTGTACTACCATTGGTCTATGGTTTATTAATTCATTTTTAAGGTTAAATTTTGACGTGTGTCTCGTCCCAAGGTTAAAATTGATCACTTTTGGAAGAGGATTTTAAAATTTGGAACAAATCTAGAACAGCAGAATTTCCAAATTTAATTCATTCGAAAAACTTTTATTACAATGGCTGATCTTGGACCTCCAGTTCGTGTATCACCACTAATTAAGGTAATTTTCGAAATTCTAATCATTTGTTAAGTAAGTTGTTACATAATTGTGCGAACGCGAACCTTATATTTTCAGTTTGGCCGGTGGAGTTTCCTTGCTGTAGGTGTAGTATACGGAGCCTTCCATCAACATAGATTGACAAAGAGAGAAAACTCATTTAGGGAAGTAGAATCAAAGCGGAAAGCAGAACGGGATGCAGTCTTAGCTGAACAAAAGAGAATTGCTTCAGAAAAAGAACTTAAAGAACTAGAAGAAATGACTAAGTAGATTTTTCATTATTAATTCCTGTAAACCATCTTAAGTGTAACATTATCTCCTAAGTGTACAATGTAAAATGTTAAATGGAATGAAAAAGTTTTTTGTAGTGTTGGTAAATATTTTGTAGCACAATATCAATTAAAAGCATTGTTTCTTTGTTCTGATTAAATTATCTTTAACATTTGTTTCAACAAAATTACTTGTAATTTTGAAATATGTCATATCTCAAAGATTTATAACATTTAAAGAGCAATTTGTCAGAAAGTGGAAGAATCCAACGATTTATTCTAGGTGGCATGTACATAATTTTTCTAACAGTTATTTTATCTATCAAAGTACAAAATACTTGAAATTTCAATTGATGAAAAAATGTCAAAATGTGTTATTGTGACAACACAATAAATAAAATTTAAAAAATTATGCATTTTTGGCAAATGGTTTCTATCTATAATGGTATATTTTGGAGAATACCCGTTAATCATGGTATGGGCTACCATAAAACATTTATAAAAACATTAACTGACTTCAAAGTAGAACTAAAAACTTGAAGATTATTGACAAAACATATAACACTAGATAATAAATAACACATTCAATGTTGTTAGGTACCTACACATAATGTATAAAATGTAAACAATAAAAGGTTCTCATTCTGTACAAATTAATTACCCATATATCTAGTATGTTTTTAAAGGTGGTGCCAAGCAAACCTCAAATGGCTTATATATTTATTACTTCATTAAACTGAACTACTTGGCACCAAATTCAGAAATATACTAGATAGGTAAGTAATTAATTTGTACACAATGAGCACCTTTTATTGTTTACATTTTTTACTTTGTGTGTAGGTACTTAGCAAAACAGTGAATTTGCTGTTTATTGTATAGTGTTATTTTTTTGTAATTATTTTCAACAATTTTAGTTCTAGTTGGTTAATATTTAAATAAAAGTTTTTTAGGGTTTAATTTAGGGTGGTGCAAAAAAATGGTGTGGATTAACAAATTTACAATGGGGCAAAAAACTGTCTAAAGTGGGTTCCAAAAACAGCATTAAACTTCACTCAACCCATAATCATAGCATCATAGTTATCTTTTTATTTAAATTTTTGTCAAATTGAATTTTGAGCCAGTCATTGAGAGAGAATAATGATTTAGAAGCAACTAGTTTATTTTATGAATATATGATATTCTGTTATTTAATGTGTGATATTGATATGCCACCTTTTGTCAAGATAGTATGTGGCATTAGAGATCATGGTACTTTGTGTTAAAACCTAAGGAGAGTATTGACATATCTATGAAGTAGCAGAAATTGTGGGACATGTAATTACTAACAGAACCAATGATTATTGATTCATTTACTTTTTGAAATTTAAGGTATGTCTCATGAATTGCCTTCATGATTCATAATTTGGAAATTTTGAAGTGCTTCTTCCAGTAATTCTGAGATATCTCTCTTATGAATGGCAGGATATGGTAAAAATCAGATAAACAAAACCCATAAAAAATTGTAAAGATAACATGGTTAGGATTGAATCATTAGAGCCAATATGTACGCCAACACAAAAAATAGAAAAACGAAAATTATACATAAAAATAACATAGGAATATATAGAGAAATACTTACAGAACAGGCAGATTAATATAAAAAACAGTGAGATAAACTAAGAATATAAAAGAACAAACAAAGGGCATAAACAGATAAATTGCAATTGTAAAATTGTGGTAGTAGAATGTCTTATGGAAATGTAGAAAATATACAAAAAAGAAAAAAAAAACAATCCGGGAAACCTAAGATTCTATAAAGAAAAGAGGCGAACTGGAAGTGTAGCAATGCAATGAAAAACAACAGAAATTACAGAACTCTCTAAGCTGATCAAGAAGAAAAACAAACAGATATTAGTAAAAGTACTAAAAAAATTAAGCAATACTAGAAGCCTAATACAGGGGAGGATACAGACACGTGCTTCTGGGTGGGCGATTTCATGCTTCAGGGGGGGCGACCCTGTACTCAATTTACGAAAATATAATTTTAAATATTTCTTGGACTAAAGCTGTCCTTTAACTCCATGGTACAATGACATGAGAAAGGTGGTTAACAAGAGATGAAATAACATGGCAGAGACACACTGATTCAAGAAGAAGAATTATAGTTGTATCCTAACAATTAGTTTACACATATTTTACTCCATCAAGTTGACATCTTGCCTGTTGCAACGGATTTGAAGGTAAAATAATGATTTGGTGTTAGGGTAAAAAAACTTTATTTTTATTCATATTGAACATATTAGTTGTCACTCGCGCAGTATAATTGTATCCCACGACTTGGCCATACAGTGTACAGCAGCACACTCCCTCTAAGGTACATGTAGCATACCTTTAATGGGAAAGTCACCAAACCCCAGATATCCTAGACATCAAAAGGGTTTAGCTCTGTGGGAGCCCGTGCCAGCTTATCAGGTCCGTGGTTTTTGTCACAGCATCGTGTCGTTCTTTGTATTCAGTTGCAGGGAACGCTTGACAACCTTCTGTGATATGCTGGATAGATTCAGATGTTTGGCAACCGTATCTGCATCTGTCGTTGTAATTGTATGTCCCCGACTTGACCATACAGTGTAAGGCAGCACACACGCATAACGTGTCGTTAGGGGAAAATTCACTAACCCGCGATATCCTAGATATCAAAAGGGTTTAGCTCTGTGGGAGCCCTTGCCGGGTTATCAGGCCCGTGGTTGGAGTCGTGGCAGCTTCCCATGAATTTTCTGACCGTGCGGTCTGTTCCTAACAGAATGGCTTTTTGCATTAGTAGGTAAAGATGTTCGTCCAAACCGAAGTATTTTAAATTATTTAGTGAAAGTTTTGGGGCTACTGCTGTTGGTGACATAATTGGTACAGTTCGTGTGTTGTTCATGTCCCACTGTGTCTTTATTTGAAATTCCAAATCCCTGTATTTGGCTATTTTTTTCAGCCTGCTTAATATTTGTGTTATTGTTGTTAGGGATTGCTATGTCAATTAAGGTTGTTTTACTAGAGATTTTATCTGCTAAAACTATGTCTGGTCTATTGTGATCAACAGTCCGATCGGTCAGTATCGTGCGGTTCCAGTACAGCTTGTAGTTGTTATTTTTTGTTGTTTTGCCACAACATCGTGTCGTTCTTTGTATTCAGTTGCAGCGTACGCTTGGCAACCTCCTGTAATATGCTGGATAGATTCAGATGTTTGTCAACCATATCTGCATTTGTCGTTGTTGGCGATGTCTTTGACGATGTACTTTAGATAGTTCTTAGTTGGAATTACTTGATCTTGTATAGACAATATAAAGCCTTCCGTTTCAGGAAACATATGACCAGAGATCAATCAGTAGTTCGACGCTGAACTGTCGACATAATCTTGGTTGACGTCATTTAATGTCTTCCATAAAGGGGCTTATCTTTCCATTTGAGCAGCTTCTGATCAGTTGTCTGGAGGTATACTTGAACTTGTTGTTCTGTCAGTCGCAGAGGTGTTGAGTCATCAACCTGACATATGATGTAGACCAGAAACTTTTGCGAGTTTCTGGAAATTAGAAATTTCTTGCCTATATCTGCCAATCCTCTTCCTCCTTCCCACCGGGGCAATGTTGTACGTTCGACACAGCTCTTTGGATGTTGATTTAGAGCTTTTGTTAGTAGTACTCGAACTTTCCGTTGTAATTGTTCAATGTCGGTCTTGCACCAGTTAACTATACCGAAAGAGTAACTAAGCACTGAATACGCGTAAGTGTTAATAGCTTGAAACAAATTTTTACTGTTAAGTTTGGTCTTCAGCAGTCGTCTTACCCTTCTATAAAACTCTGTTCTTAAGTCCTTTTTCATGGTGGTGTGATCAATTCGTTGAGCCTGGTTTATTCCAAGGTATTTGTAAGTATGGCCTTCCTCCATGGATTCAATTGAGGTGCCATCTCCCGTTTCGTAGGGCCCCTGCTGTATTTTGCATTTAACTATATTAATAATTCGGCATTAGTCTAGGCCAAATTGCATATGGATGTCACTAGAGAATCCTTCTACCAATTTAAGCATATCATGCAGCTGTTGTTTCGTAGCTGCCATCAACTTTAAGTCGTCCATGTATAACAAATGGTTTATCTTCAACGCTTTTACGTTGTTGTGCTGAAGACTGAACCCAAAGTTGAGTTCAATTTGTGTGAGAGTGGGCTAAGAGAGTCCCCCTGGAATATACCCCTTCTGATTGGGATAGAGTCGGTTTGTATCGAACAGTCGGCTTCATTCAGAAAGATTTTGGTTTGCCAAGTAGTCATGACATGTTCTAAAAAGTTAACAATACGATTATTTACTTTATAGAGTTTCAGCACCTGAATGAGCCAATTATGTGGAACTGAATCAAAGGCCTTTTTGTAGTCATATGCCATGTAGAGATTTCGTCGTTTGGCGTGGGCTTGATTGCAGACAACGGAATCAATTATTAGTTGTTCTTTGCACCCCATCGAGTTCTTCGCGCATCCCTTTTGTTGTTCGGTAATTACGTTGTTCAGCTCACAATGTCTGAAAAGGCGATGATAAATGCACGACGTTATAAGTTTGTATAAGGTTGGGAGGCAAATGATTGGTCGGTACTTTGCTGGGTCTTGTGTACATAGGCTAGCCTTTGGTAAGAGGTATGTAGCACCATTCGTAAGGAAACTAGCCATCTTATGTGGATGGATAATTATGTCATTAGTAAGTTCTGTTATTTTCTCGTGGGTGGCGTAAAGTTTCTTTATCCAGTAATTCTGCACACCATCGGGTCTTGGTGCTTTCCAGTTATGGAGGTGTTTCATTATGTTGGACGTGTCTTCCGTTGTAAATGGTTGGTGTTGCATGTTATCACAATTCTGAAATGCAGCCTCCTCCTCATTAATCCAGCTTGCTCTGGTCTTATGGGAAAGTTGTGTTTTCCAGAACTGCTCGATGGCCGTTTTACTAGGATAACTAGGAGTTTCATTATTATTTTTCTGATTTTCGGAATAGTGCGTTGTCTACTTTCCGTTGGTTACTGGTTTTGTACCTTCTCAATCGACTTGTGTAGACGGAGAGCTTTTGTCGTAGACTGTCCAGGCACTGCTGAGATGTGATGTTTCCTCCATTTCACTGGGAGTGTATTCGGTTATGGTCCATGATAGTCTTGACAAGTCTTTCTATTCTGTTGTTCCTGACCCCTCGTTGGTACTCGGTTAGGCTTCCAATGTCTTTCCGAAGAGAATTAATTTTCCCTGGTAGCCTTCTTTGCCAAGGTGGTATTCGAGGTATTTGTCTAAATTGGGGAGGGTCTTGCTTTGGTCTTATTGCGACCCCAATTGTTCTGCAGATGGAAATTGCAGCACAGTAGATAATTGTGTGTAGCGACTCTAACGTATTAGCACCTAAAACATACTTTGGCGAGATAAATTTGTTCATGGCCTGCAAGATGATACCCAGTTTCTTAGAAGATCTTAGTTTGGGAAGAGTTGGTCTATTCAATGGACTGTTCCACTATACTCTATAAGAGCTCATTCCATTTCTGCCTGGATTTTATCAAGCAGGTCATCGTTGGCTGGCTGTTCTTGTTGAAGTTCTTGAGTCTCGTCCGCTCTTTGCGCCAAAGGTGTTTCAAACTCTGGATCTGTTTTATTTCGACCAAATAATTTGCGCTCAACTTCTCTCTTTATTGTGTCCAGTTGATCAGGCGAAATAGGGTCATTTCTCAAGATGACACGATATTGATCTGCGACTGTCTGTTCGGTAACTTGAAGCTCTGGGTACTCACGACAGAATTCTTGATGGAGTATTTGGCGATATCCAGTCTTATCCTGGCCAAGGTTCGTAATTCTGTGAAACGTGCGCATTACAAATTTATTCATGACGCTAGTCCATTTCATGCTCTGTCTTTTCAGTCCCGCTTGAGTGAGCGCTGGCTGTTGATCCTGCGCTACACTTTCTGCGGGTGGAGTTCTCGTCCTCGTTTGACTCCGTTGGTGATGGTCACGTTGATTCTGTGACCGTATTGGTGACTTTTGTTGTGGTTCTTGGGCTGTAGCTCTTTGGACGACAGGGTTCCGCCTCCTCAGCACCCTTCCACCGACGTCCCGCATGGTGTCATGTCCAGCGCCTTCTCCAGACATGCCCTGGCGATCCCCAGGCAGCAGCTCTTTTCCGAGGCATCTACTACGTAGCTCCTTTTCATGGGTGGTGTCACCAATTGACCCTGGTGACCCGGGTAACTCGGAACCGTGGGGTTGTCACTTCCCAGATGAAATGATTTAAACCAGAACATCCCGTGCGGGTTTTGGGCAAGGGAGGAAGGTTAGGTAGTAGGTCAGCGGACAGCCGCCCCTTTAGTCGCCTCTTACGACAGGCGGTAGATGCCGTGGTGCTATTCTAACCTGGACACCACACGGAGTTAATTGTACTATTATTATTGTCTTTCTTTTGGGTTTGGAATATAGTTTCAAATTAGCGTATTTTTGCTACACAGTAATGATAAGATCATGTATCGAGTACAAATTGCAAAATTACCGTACCGGGGTGGTATCTACCGTACTGTTGATGAACGTTGCAGTATTTTTTCCTCGATGACATTTTGGCCAGAAGCAGTTTTGTCAGCATGCCAGATTCGCTCAAGCTCCTGCTCTTGCACTGCTTGTCGGATGATTCTCTAGTCATCTCTCGAATTCAAAACAGTCGGTGGTGATGAAATAGGGACCGAAAAGGTCTCCAGGTGGAACCAGCCCTCCCTTCGAGATGGGCCTGTCAGCTGACTACGTGAGGTCCTCACTTGATTTGTGTGTATTCACCATGCGAATCATGCACCCTGAATTTCGAATATTAGTAACTGTGGATACGCTGTATATTCACCGCAGCAATATCAGAGTTAAAAACTTTTCATAATTCTTCGTAAGTTAAAGACTAAATAAAGTGTCAATGAGTCTAATAACTCTGGAAAGCACTTAAAATGTCAACTATTCTCTAGAATTTTGTAATTTTGGAAAACTTATTATTATTATTATATTAATAATACTTACAAAAATTAGAAATTTCAGAATATATTTACAGTTCAGAATTATGGCACTTTTTTAGACTTGGTTCCAAAAAATCTTATGCAGAGTTTTGCAGACTTTTTAAGAAATTCTTTCCCCCAGAGCCTGTATAATAAGGTGACCAGATTTTAACATTAGAAAAACGGGATACCATTTTAATATCAAAACGTTTTTGTAAATGTTAAAAACACTCATGCTCTTAAACAGGTAAAAGGTCATATTTTATAATAAAATCAATACAAATGAGATATTTCGTTTATTATAATTACTAACTTACGCATAAGTATTCAAAAAGAAAAGTGAAAATCCTAGAATTGCAGGGCTCAGGCAACAATACCTATTTAAACTCATGTATGGTCATTTCAAGTACATTTGCATTGAGTGTTGGCGATGCACGAGTTTAGACAAATTTTAACTTGTGTGCACTCTGTTCACAAGTATATTTGTCAAGAATGCACGAACGGCTGACTGACTTCATACTGACTATCATGCAGGTAAGTAAGTCAATGTTAATTTCAACTAACACTGCAAACAACAACAATAAACCACTTTTTTGCGGGAACATGTAATTCGAAAACTATACGTAGTCTGCGCGAATCAACCAATACGTGGCGTTGCCTATCACTTTTCAGTTTGCATACCTAAGTGCTGTTTTCCAATTAGCGCACAATTGAGCACAGTGCGGCACAGTGCTAGCACTGAGTGTTCCAATTACAGCACTGGCTCGCACAAATGAGCACAAGAAATAACTGTGCCTTTGGGATGTTTTATGTAGGTTTACCAAGTAAACAAAAAACTTTATCATAAAACATGAAGTATGTTCCAATTAACTCCCGAAAATTACGGTACAGGGCGACACAAAAACACTTTGTGCTCTAGTAATTGGAAAACAACCATTATTGAATTATTCTGTAAATAATTTACGTACACATAAACGTCAATTGATAACTTATGAGTAATACACTTTTAACCTTATGGTGATCAGTGTACTCTACCGGTTGGTTTTAAAACAACCATGTTCCAATTAACATCCTAAAATTGCCGCACTGTGCGGCACAAAACTTAGAGCATTTACTAACCCTAATTTAGATTTCGCAATCTGCCCATGCTAAGTAATTACTCAATGGTTCTAATGTGTGTTCTGTGTATGGTTCTGTAGTTCTATGTCTTCTTGTCTATGGTTCTATGTTCATGTCTTTATTGTATGATCTGTGACCTGTGGTTTTGAGTTTATTTTTTAAACTTGGTGTTTTCTTTCGTCTTTTCTGTTTTTATTAATATAAAGTTTTGTGCTGTGATATTTTTATTATTTTTCAAATGTTAATAACAATACGATTAATAAACATACACTTGTTGCTACCAAAACAAAACTACTTGACATATGCTTTAACATCCTAATTTCTACGGTTTAAACAGTGTGATTTAATAAGAACTTTAGTAAATTATGTAAGTATTTATTTACCTTTCTAATGATCTCAATTAGGTTTGTTTTGAAAATAATAATTGACGCAATTGTTTATGATTTTGAGAAATTTGTATTTTTCCATTAGATAATAACTAATGATTTTATGTATCAAAAATGTTATTCTTGCAGATTTTATCAGAATGTGAGTCATTGCTAAGATATCAATAATGTGTCCAGTGGAGTATGTTCCCATTTCAAATGGGGCCTATCAACAAGAATTTTATAATGACAGTAAAGAAGAAATTCAGTTTCAAGTATATGGTTTGGAGGAAAGTGGTATCAGGAAAATTGTGTACCATTTGGTGGGGATTTTTCTACTGGGAATTCCATATTGCATATTTTTTATGTTGCCAAAACTTGAGGTGTTCAAATACAAGCACAGTGACTTGGGATCTGCAACAGTCTTGTTAGGTAAATATGAATTGCATAGGTATTTGATAGTTGTGTAACAATTACTTTATCAAAACAAAGTGTTTGTACATAGTGATCACTGCAAATTAAATTAATTAAATCATATATAAATTTAAAGATTTCAAGTAAGGTAGTGTATTACACAGATCATACAATTGCATTGTTGTTAAGTGTTGGACAATAGCTTAATCATTGTTATTGTGCTTAAAAGTTAATTTTAAAACATATAGTCTTTTGTCCACTTTTAACTTGATGTTTACTCACTCCAACACTAGCAAAATTTTATAACTTGGGATTTGTTCTTAAATTATTCTGTAGGCATCAAATATTTGACATATTGAATTTCACAATGTTTTCTACTCTAGCACCATAGAGGGCTGTATCTTCAACATTTTGAATTTCAAAATTGCTTTATTGTGAACATTTATGGCAGGGCAACTGCCTCCTTGCCTGTAAATACATCTCACACCTACTGCTTTTTTACAACCATTGACATCTGCTTTTAGTGAACCCAAAATTAAATCTATAATGTTCCTGTAGGTGCCAAACATAATAGTAATTGCTTGTAATTACTATTTTATTTGTCGATTACTGAGTGTTTCTTCAAGTAAACTATAAAATAGGCTATATGTAATTGGGGTCTTTTCTGAATTCATAATATTTTCAGTTTTGAATGTTCTTCCATAAGGGTCCAAATCTCTATAATTATTTATTTGTCTTTTTGTACATAATAGTTTCTTTTAAAAGATATAATGTTTACTGATACAAATGGATCAAATCCTTCCTTTGATGAAAAAACACTGGAAAACAAACAAACTTTCTGGGAAGTATTTGAAATCTGAAGGTTCTCACCATAGCATGTTGTACATATTTGTATGTACTGAAAGGTCTCACATTCTCAGTCAGTTTTCAATTCTCAGCAAAACTAAGTTATTATCATAAGCACTCGGTGATATATTTGTCAGTGTTCTTTTGTCACAATATTGGATTGTTATGTCCCATGTCTTTAATATTCTGGGCTCGTTGTCAGCACTTCTTTAAAGAGGCTGGCATTATGGGAAAATATTACCTATTAGTATGGAAAAGTCCATTTTGTAAACAAATATTTTTAGAGTGCAACTAATATAACAAAGTAAGCTAAAATATTTAAAAAAATCTGAAAATAAATAAAACATAGTGTCAGTTAGATAGTAAATAATATGAACTAAAAAGACTAATTTGTATATACAGGGTAGAAATAAATTATTTAAACAAAAGTATAATATTTTATTCTAAAATATAAATAAAATATTAATAAAAACTTTCAATACAAACAAAAATGATACAAATGAACATCAGGATACTTTAGTTACTTTGAGGTATAAAAGATGTTAAAATTTGACCAAGTCCATTGTAATATAAATGAATCACAGACAATTGAAGTTCACCTCTGATGTGACATAAGAATGTGTAATATTACTGCATTTACTCCTATCATAGTTCAATTTGGCTCTCTCTAGCTAATATTTCAGTTTATTTCTGTCATCTTAATATTCACAGTGATGACTTCATCTAATATTTTAAATGTATTTGCATATCTCTTTTTGAAACATTTATTTATTAAATGATTTTTTTACCATTGGCAAATGACAAAAAAAATTCCACATTCCATTCTTAATATTGCTACACTTAATAATAATGTAAAGAACCTTGTAACTGTATTCTTCAGCTCAGTCAAATATCAACATTTTCATATCCTAGGGGCTTGGTAACCACTGTCAAGCTAAGTGAGCCCCCTCACACTATAATACTACTGCATGTACTCTTGTCTTAGTTCCATTTGTTCTCTCTATCTGGTATTTGGGTTTATTTCTGTAGTTTTAATCTTCACAATATAATGAAATATCATTGTGACATATTTGTCACGTATTTTTAATGTTTTTGTAATCATTTTTCAAAACAATTTTTTTATTTATTAAATGTTTTATCATTTTATCATTAATGAATAAGAAATAAAATTTAAATATTACAAATTACACTCTTAATAGTGTTATACCTATTAATAATGTAAAGAAACATTCTAACAATATTATTCAACACAGTTAAATTTCCTCACTTTGATACCTTAGCAAATCTGTACAGCCACAGCCAAGTTTAGTATCATGTTTAACATGTATTAGCTAGTAAGTGTAGAAAATATTGGACTTGTTGAAATACTGGAAGTCTGTTGCCCACTAGCTTTTTAACCGACTTCCAAAAAGGAGGAGGTTATCAATTCATATGCAACTTTTTTTTATGTATGGGGCGATTATTCAAAAACGGCTTGGGCAATTTTGTGGATTTAAACTGCATTATATTAAGAAACATTACATAAAGGTCCCATATAATTGTCTTTAACATGAGATTTGCGGTTTTCTAGAAAATCAAAAAAAAAAGTAATAAGGGACTAGATTTCAGCGAGTTACAATGAATCTTCACTGTTTTCTCTAAAACCGTTCAAGAAATTTGAATATTGTAAATTGTATTCTACAAAGATATATTCCAGCTTGATTCCGTATATTTTTCTATAACATAAAACTTACCATTTTTGTGAAAATCGGAAAATATATGCAAAAACAACCTGTAAACAGCATGGTAAATGTCAAATTTTTATATACAGGGTGTAAACGGTTTGAGTGCAAAAATTTTGAAGAACAATACTTCAGGCAAAAACAAATCAAAAAGCTTTATAACATTTTCTAAAATAAACTATAGTTTTGCCAAAAAAAACACATAAAGTTACATTTTATGTAGCCCTTGCTACAGTGAATAATACAATAATTTCGATTTCAAAATGTCGGCAAATCTAAATATGAAAATACTCAATAGCTTATACATCTTTAATAGCCACATTAAAAATGAAAATTGATTATTTAAACTCGAAATATGCTTTAATAATTTAGTTTAAGTTTCTCCGAATAGATATGGCAACGTGGCATACAGACCAACTTATTTACTACATTTTTTACATTAACGACGACTGAGAGTTACGATTGTTTTTTGCGATTTCGATTCTTGTAAATAAGAATAGATAAACGGTAAAGTGATTTGAATGATATCTATTTGATGTAGACTTCGTGGTTTGCTTTCCATTTAATATATTATTTAAATAAATAAAATCGGTTGTGATTAGTGTGTAAGTTCGAAAATTAAGAATAGTGCGACAGTATTTATTTGTGATAAATAATGGCCGATTATACAATTAGGGAAAGACATGACATGCTCTTAATTTATGGGGAAAGCAAACGTAATTGCAGAATAGCAAGAATGTTATACAGGGAAAGGTTTCCAAACAGACGCCTGCCCAATGCTAGGACATTCGTTGCTGTTTTGCAGAGGCTTCTGGAAACAGGTAGTGTAATACCACAAATAAACAATCGCGGACCACAGCAACATAATCGTATCTTAGCTGCTGAGGATCAAATACTAGACCTTATCGACATCAACCCATATCGTAGCACACGGAGTATTGGAAGTGTGCTGCACATTTCTCACACTGTTGTTCATAGAACATTACGGGAACAATTGCTCTATCCATATCACATGCAGCGGGTTCAAGGGCTTTCAATTGATGATTTTCAACCAAGACTCAATTTCTGTTGTTGGTTCCTCAGAAAACATCGACAATTTCCTAATTTTGTGAACAATATTTTAACAACAGATGAAGCAAGTTTTAATAGGAATGGTATAATAAATTTTCATAATACGCATTCGTGGTCTGAGGTAAATCCGCACGAAATACGCCAGTCAGTATTTCAACACCAATTCTCAGTTAACGTGTGGGCTGGAATAGTTGGTGAATACTTGGTTGGGCCATTTATACTGCCTGCACGTTTGACAGGTAAGAATTACCTTTATTTTTTGAACAACACGCTACCAGATTTGTTAGATGAAGTGAACCTACAAACACGTTCCAGTATGTGGTACTTACATGACGGAGCACCTGCCCACGCAAGTCATCTAGTTGTCGACTTCGTAAATAAAACATTTCCCCGTCGTTGGATTGGTCGAAACGGACATATACGTTGGCCAGCAAGATCTCCTGATCTCAATCCTTTAGATTTCTACTTATGGGGACACATGAAAAGTAAGGTTTACACGACTCCAATTATTGACGAGAATGACCTTAGACAACGCATTTTTGACGCTGCTGACGAAATCCGAAATATTCCAGGAATTTTTCCTCGCATACGTGAAAATTGGATTAAACGGTGTCGTGCTTGTGTCGATAGTAATGGTGGGCATTTTGAACATTTGCTGTGAATAATCCGTTGTTTCAACTCAGTTCTATCATTATAATAAATTCGGTAAGTAGGATTACATATTTACTTGTCTAATATAAATAATATTTATTAAATCAGTAATAATGACTCTTCGAATAATTTAACTGGTAAAAAACTACATATACAGATCTCTTGAGTTGAATATCATATTTACCCAACTTTGTATAATTGCATAAAAGAAACCGCCAAATACAAATTCTAATTGCAATACCTTGTATTAAAAACGTAAATATTTTCAACAAAATATTTCATACATTTTCATTTAATTCTAAGGTCAATATCATCAGTCAATACAAAAACATAGGTGTTTATTTTTTTGTCGGCGTAGTCATTCCTTTATTATTCGCGCTAAGAGTGAATCTGCTTCGAACGCGAGCGACGTTGCCGGATTGGCAATAATTTACTTAATATGTTTTAGGGATTTTCTTGGTTATTAAGGCCTACTGACCATAGTGGTATAAGGGTTTTTTGTTTAATTTGGTGTATACTACCTCCACCTAAAATATATGCACTCAAACTATTTACACCCTGTATATATATATATATATATATATATATATATATATATATATATATATATATATATATATATATATATATATATATATATATATAAATAGGCAAAGACAAAACGATTAGGATGGTTTAAATATAAGTTGGAATTGAATTAGTGGTGGTTCTAAAAATATTGTATTGGGTAGCACTTATGTAGTTGCGTATACAAGGTGGTTGAAACAAGAGTGGAGCAAAACTATAGTTATACAGAGGATATTTAATTACAGTTATACAAAAGGCTTTAAAAATTGACAGAAGCAGTTGAGTATACAGGATGGTTGAAATATTAGGTGGAGTATAATTACAGTTATACAGGGCCATTTAAAAAAGTTGTATAGTTTGGAACATAAGTAGTTGCTTAGAAAATGTGTTTGAAGTGACGGTGGGCAGAGGCGTCTCTAGCTCACGTAGCGCCCGGGTGCAATCATCACCCTAGCGCCCTCTAGTGCCTAAGCGTGCTGAGCACTGTTAAAATGGAATATGTACAAACAGCACTTCAAGTTGCCACAAACTGTCTGTGTAGCAATCAGACATTTTGTAAGTACTTACATATTTTCAAAAGTGAAGTTCAATCAAAAATTGGCCTGGAAATAACTAGGTGGGTACACTGTGTCTCTTATCAAGCTTCCCATGTCTGTCAAATATATTCACTCTAATTTAGACCGCTTGTCTAACCATAAATAAAACAAATAAAAATAGCTTACAGTCCTTACAGAGTTCCAAATTAAGTAGTAATTTTTTATTATTATTAACAAATAACAAAATTCGAAGAAAGTAAGTAAGTATCTAACGGTATTTAGAATTTCGAAATTACTATCACTCCTGTATTGATGTTGGTACCCCCGACCCCGGTAAAAGTTCGCAATAATTGTGTGAGCAATTAATATTTTTTTCCTTTAAATATTTTAACCAAACGGTATGGCAGAAGAAGCGGCACGCGGCACATACATTCAGTCCTTTGATAAATGCCGCGACGTTTGAAGAAGGCAGCATCAACTCTATTTATTATTCCGGAAAAGCCCAGTTCGCAACGATAATAGGCGTGTTGTCAAATTAATCAAAACAGGTGCCGGCCGACACGTGGCTTTCGGTAGCGATGCGATACTACCTATTACCATATTTATAATCTTTATAACAATGAGGTTTGAGGTTTAAAGACTAGCACATGTTATGTAAGACCCATACATTTTTTTCTATTTATTTCCTATCGTTTTATCAATAACAGAAAAAAAAACAGTTTTGTTTGAGTCCTTTTAAGAGCATATAACTCCCTAAGGGCGTGTTTTAGGTCACATGCTAATAGGGATTTTTTGGCTTATTTTAATGAGTTATAAACAGCAGAAGTTTGGAACCCTATTTTAGAAACACCCTTTTCATTAAAAAAAAATAATAATATTTTAATGCAATATTCTGCCAGGTGGCGATTGGTATAATAGATCTATTGAAGCGGCCATATTGCGTAATATTGTCATGTTGAACACATAAAAAAAGATTGGTTGTAGCACTGAGATTATTTTGACATGTTCTAACAGAGGGCAAATAAAATTCTGTCATATTTTGTTTTCTTGCCTCAGCATGTAATTTATAAATGCAAGCCCTGATCAAGCTTTCAATCAATAAAAGTGAAACGTCTTCAAGTATAGCCAACTTTATTGTCCTATTGTCACCATTTCCCTATCATGTTTTATTTTACTTTTATTATTCTGTAAAAAGTACTTCACTTTGAATCCCCATTATGGAGCATTGTCTATTTCATTCATTTAATACAATTTGAATGTAGACCTTAAAAATGGTTTGAAATAAGTAACACTCCTGGCTTCATCCCCTGTAATATGTATTTATTGTCTGTTTTATAGAGGTTGTAGAATGTAAATATTTCTTAATATTTCATGCAATTACACATTGGGGATTGCTTTTGTAAACTGATACATGTTAGTAACTTTAGGTAATGATTTTGGTGCCTCTCATACTACATACAGTTTTCCAAGGGTTCTAGTAAAATTGATGGAACTTTTAGAAAGATGATTCCGGAAGATTTTTTAACCTTATTGTGATTTGCTACAAAAATGTTTTAATTTCTTTGGTAAACTATTTGTATCATGCCTGTATAGCGATTTTCATCTTGTACAATTACTGTAAACTTTTAGCTTGTTCATAAAGTTAGAATTCATTTTTACTTGCAGTATGTGATAATCATGATCACTGTTTGTTTACTGAAATCAAAACAGAGAAAATATGTGAATTCAGTAATACTGAATCTTCAAGATGGATTGACATACGCTATTTCCATTATCAACACACAAAATATGTATGGGATTCTGAAACTGGAATGTTTTCTACATTGGATATACTTGTGACACCACTAACTGTGGATGATTATTTAAATAACAATGACGGTTTGACCCAAGAAGAATATATTGGCAGGTTAGTGATTAACTTCTTTTTATGTTTGTTATTGTGTTCACCCATAATTTGTATTTTTCAGGCATAGGCTGTATGGACCTAATAAGATAGAAGTAGAAATCAAATCATACTGGGCCTTATTTATAGAAGAAGTCATTAATCCATTTTATTTTTTTCAAGTGTTCTCAATTATTTTGTGGTTTGCTGATGATTATGTTTCATATGCAATCTGCGTTATTATTCTAACTTTATTCTCCAGTATTACTTCATTAATTCAGACGCGAAAAGTAAGTTTCTTAATACTTATTGCTTTGGTTTTTCCGCATTAAAGTAGCAACATCACAATTATCAGACTTGGTTTACTTTATGAGAATGACTACTGAAACAGCATTGAGTGTAAAAAATATTTGTTCAGTATTAGACTACAGAACTTTATATTTGTTGTTCTGTCACACACAAAAAAAAACAACAGCATTTCCATTTATACTATATTTACTTTGTACTTGTTACCCTTTCTCACTGCTTCCTTTTTAACTAACTTCAAAAGAGGGATGGTTCTCAATTTTCCTAAATTTTGTATCTGTTTCTGTTACACAATTACTTAGTCTGAACGAAAATCGGTTCAGCATGATTGCTCCTTGAATATGGTTCTATTTAAATTTCATATTGTAATGGTTTTATTTACACTTCGGGTTCAGTTCAGTGCTTGGATTTATTTAAAAATACAGTCCAACTTACTCTAATTTATTTCCACTACTTTAATGTATATTCACAGAACTATTTACAATTTATATTAAACACCTGATCTTTACTATACGGCGATCGAATACAGAATGAATGGTTCCGTCAGTTCTCCGTATTTATATGCTCAGAATTCTCCAGAACGTCAATGAGCCGCCTGGAGATCTCCTCCAGGGACTAGATTTTTCGAGAACTATATCAAAGCAAGCCACCTACCTCGATGCGCCAGACGGACAATATTTCTGATTCCCCGAAATATCGGATGAATTCCACGAATTGTCGGAGGAATTCCCGTCCCAATATCTATCACTATTATATCCACACTGTACAGGATTTTGGTCTTGTGGTGGTTATACTTCCATGTTCATTGGGTGTTTGTAGAAGTTGGTTTTCATTTTTTAATATAAATGTGTTCAATTGTTTGACATACTATTCATATTTGCTTGTTTTTCTTTTAAATGTCTTTTTAATATAAGGAGCTGATCTGTACGGTTTTGAAATACATTAGTTGTTAAGGTTCTCGAGGTTTGATATTTAAAGCAAATTTCACTACAAAATTTAATTGTTATTTTATTTTTAATTAACTTTATGTGTTCTCTGAACTTATGTAGTTAGGTATTCATACTTAGGAAATTTTTTTTGGATTTATATAAAAATCGTATTTCAGTACTGTTCAAAATTTTAGCAAAGTGAAGCTCTTCACGACTTGGTAGAGTCATCTAAATGCCATGAAGTTACAGTATTAAGAAAAGATGCCAACTCTGAAAATATTTTAATACAGTTAAATCCTGCGGATTTAGTACCAGAGGATTTAATAGTCCTTCCATCTGCTAATTATGTAATGCCTTGTGATGCAGTATTACTAACAGGTCAATGTATTGTTAATGAAAGTGTCCTGACAGGTAAGATTGTATATGAGCACAAATGATATTTTTAGTTTCCCATAAATTTGGCATGTCAAATTCCCAAGTATTATTAATTTGCTATGTAAACTTTATATTATAATATTGAACGAAAGTTTGGCAAGCATAGTTACAAAATGTAGCGGACAATAATATAGTAATAGTAATTCACACACACACACACACACACACTAACAGCACACATTTTCTATATATATATATATATATATATATATATATATATATATATATATATAACAGCATGTAATTATAATTCGGAAGATTTTGCATATCTTTAACCCCTACAAGTGAGAGAACAGAAATCTTTGGATGCTTATATATTGAGGAATAATTTCTCATCCTCAATGTTAAATATCACACTGCCCCGATTCTTGACACCATCCGACGTGTCCGACTGCTCTACTCGACGGACGTATGTCATATGAAAACTGACATAAATCAACTTTAATGCATGGGTTAAATTTCATTTTTGTCAATTTTCATGCGACTTCCGTCGAAAGTCGAATGGTAGCCCAGTCGAATGGTTTCGAGAATGGGGCCTCAGATGTGCAGGAATGAAACTGGCAATTAGAGCCATTGAAATAAGTAGCCCATACAAAATTTTTTATTGCACTATAAGTATGTGCTAGTTATATAGTTTACTTCTCTAGTTGAACGCAGGACCGCTGTTGGAAATAATATTACTACTTTTTTCTTAAATGTTATGGCACACTTTAAGGATTTCGCAGCATAGTGGTTGTAAATCAATGCTCTATAGAACATCGCCAATATAAGTTTCCCTCTGTACCTTGGCTGCTTAATTTTCATACAAGGCCTTGATATGATCATGAAATTGTCTTCTAAATGTTATTTGTTGCATATTCGTGATTATTTTTTATGTTTTCTTGGGAAATAACACCACAATCGAAATAAAAATCAGACATTTCAAACTTGATTCTGACTTCATTGTCAATGGCTTTAAAATATGTAATGAAAATGTAAATTGCAAATTGAAAGTTTGATTTATGACATTTAAGTTGACTGTCAACTTTCAATTTGTAATTTACATTTTCATTACATATTTTAAAGCCATTGGCAACGAAGTCAGCTTTTTATTTCGATTGTGGCCTTATTTCCCAAGAAAACATAAAAATAATGATCTTGAAATTGATCAAGATCTAATTTTTGGTAACACAAACATTCTTGAAAAATTTCCTGCTCGTTCGCTTTCCCTGATTTGTCTTTGAAAGTTATCCTCAAGGTCAAATTCAATGTTAATCCAAGATTCTTTGTTTGATCACTTTGATCACTTGTGCTTTATTTTAACTCTGTATATATGTTCATTTGAACTAGAATTTATGCTGATTTATGTCTGTACAAATAACATTTTGGGATTAGACTTCCAATTTTTTTATGGTTTTAATTATATTTTTTTAGGTGAGAGCATTCCCATTACTAAAACAGCTTTGCATTCAGGGTCGGAACTTTATAACATCGAGACACACAAACGACACACCATTTTCTCCGGGACTCACATAATCCAAACACGTTTTTACGGAGGCGAATACATTTTGGCCAGGGTGGTTAGAACAGGTTTTGACACTACCAAAGGTCTACTTGTTAAGAGCATTCTGTATCCTACACCAATAGGGTTCCAATTTTATAAGGACAGTTTCAAATTTATTCTGTTTCTCTTTTCCGTTGCGACGTGTGGAATGGTGTATTGCTTGTATTTGTACATATCGAGAGGAGTAAGTAAACCTACGCTAATATTCTATGAATTCTTTTGAAATGCTTTTGATTTGAATGTTGCTGGGAAATGATAAAATCGCCGTATATAGGTGCATAAATATTAAAGTCGATGTAAATTGCTAGAATTAAAAAATTACAAAAAAAACGCTGAGCTTTTGCATACATGAAAATTGTAAATGTATTTTAAAATTAGTAGTAAAATTAGTATCCATTTTCTAGTGACTAGATTTTTATTATAACAAATAGACTATTCCTATTTAGTTTTCTTTTCATGATTCTTAACCCTAAGAACAGCTTTGGTTTGAGTATAAATTTGTTAATTTCTGATGTGAGTACATATTATAAAAATATAGACCAGTCTTATATAGCAGTGATGGAGAAATGCAATAATTTTTTACAAATTATTCCTTATGCATACTCCAACTGATAGTTAATTCGTTATACTTTGCCTTAATTTATGCTACTCGGTAATTGCTTTGAAGTGTGGAAGGTGATAAAAGCTTTTGACTCTTGAGTAGTGTTGGCAGGTTTACGTATCAGATGACTCATAACACAGCATGGTACATTGTTGGTTGCCGCGATAAATTTTAAATTTAGTTCAATGCAATTTGAAAATGTATTTATTTTAATCTGTAATGTAATCACAATTCATTTGAATTCTATTAACATAATATTTCTACCGAAATTTGTTAGCAATTATTACAAAATAAATATCAATTATAGGCTAAGCAAACTATTACAGGTCAAAGAAAGACTAAAATGGTACACTAATTATATCTCAAACTTGAATAATCATTTCAACTTACTCTTCAAGTTAAAGCTAAGACTGTTAAGGAGTAGTAACCTTTTAAATAAGTTTAAAAGTAGGAAAGATCCAAAAAATATGGTTTAATGACGAACAAATTCCATTATAAATCCATTAAAAAATGCACAAAAAGATATCTTTCAACCAAAAAAAAAACCTGAAACACCACTACGTTCGGAAAAAGCGAAAAGTTTAGTAACTACGTAATGATGTCTGCGGGAATATCAGAAAAATATAAGGTTGACTTGATTGTTATTGGGCAAGAAGTTAAGCTGAACTCGGAAAATTATTGTAAAGTTTTACATCGTCATAAACTAGCACCATTTTCCCAGGTGTCTTTAATTTCAAACACCACCGGTACCCAACGAAACGAAATTTGTCATCACGCCTACTTAGTTTACAAAATAAGAGAAATTAGCCATCAGGAAAGTAAAACTTATCTACTTTCAACTTATAGGTCTGTTATTTTTTATGCATTCTAATCTTACCTTTAAAGCTATACACAGTGGCTCAAGAAAGTACCAGCATGGTTTAAAGTTTGCCAAAGTTTAGACACCTTTGCTATTTTGAAGTCAGCATGCTGACACCATCAATTGTCTCTTAAACAATTTTAATTTAATTAAAATCGGTCTATAAGTAAAAAAGTTATAACATGACAATAAAATTCCGTTTTTTGACATCTCTATATTTTACCGACCCATTCGGCTGTAGGTACAATAACGACGACGAAATCGCCGCCATGTTACTAGAGAATTCTCTTAAAAGTATAGATTACCCAGGCTGACACCTCGGACCTAGAAACTGGCGTATAATTTTCTGGTGCGCTGAACAGGAAACTGAGTTTCAAACTGCCGAATTGGTTCTGATTTTCGAAATATCCTAACCTAAAAGTGCAAAAATAGCGGTTTTTGACCATTTTTGTACCATCGTAACAAACTTTTTCACCCAATAGGTTTTAACTTCTTAAATAGTGTTGAATTTGTCCAGATGTTTTTTTCCCGTTGGATTTTGAAGTGTCTCAACTGCTTGTGGAAAGGGTGGTTTCTAGGACGTGGTTAAGAAGTTTGGGGTGTGTGGAATTGAGCCTGTAAGTTTTGGAGTTAGGATTGTCAGGTTTGAGGTTGAGTGTACTTTTAATGAGCTTTTTATTTGTTAATTTGGATTGTCTCTTATATAATATGAGAGTGGCTTTTACAGGTTTCTTAAAACTAACAAAATTTAAAATGTAGTATCTCAGCAAAAAAAATTATCTGAGCAAATTCAATGCGATTTGACAGGTTGGGAGTGTTGGTACAGTTATTGGGTGAAAAATTTGATTACTATACTGCTTAACCCAACAATTACCAAAAATCGCTATTTGTGCAATTTTTGATTATGATATAATTTGGACCTCAGATTCGTGTTCAGCATATCAAAACCCTTCCACTAAATTTTGTCTGCCTATGTCATTCATTACATACCAAACAGGACGCTGATGTCATATGGGGCGTGTTTCATAATCAACTTGTAACTTGTAGAATTTCCTTTTGTAATTTAACAAAATTATTCTATAAGTTACAATTTGTACAATCCAAAATAGTAGTATTTGAAATGTGTACGACGTTTTCGAATACTTTTGATTTTACAAGTTGTAACTTGTAGAATAATTTTGTTCAATTACGAAACGAAATTATACAGGTTAAAAAACTACTAGTTACAAGTTGATTATAAAACAGGACCCAGGTTAATATAGGACCTAAGATCAATAAGAACTTGTTATTTTTTTCTGTCATATAAATGACTTTAAATACACTGTTTTAAAGTTGTTGTTATTCACAATGATTTTTTTCAGGCTGAAATCAAGGAAATCATCATAAGAACATTAGATATCATAACAATTGTGGTTCCACCAGCATTACCAGCTGCAATGGCTGTGGGTACAGTTTACAGTCAAAATCGACTTAAAAAAATTGGAATATACTGTATAAGTCCACCTAGAATAAACATATGTGGAAAAATAAAGTTAGCTTGTTTTGATAAGGTATGTATGAATGCTACTGCCAAATTTATTTAAATATTATCAAATTAATTTAATAGTACTGAATAATTAAAATTCAATGTAGGTTATCCATTTTCCTGAACTATCAATTGCAAGTATCTGTCAAAATTGACTCATCTGAAATTTATTGCAAAGTTAATTTATTTATTTATTTGTTTACACACATAGTTTGTAGGTTACATTCAATTGAATGTAATATAATTATTGTGATTAATACTAAAACTATAAAAGTATCCTTTATTTACATCTTTATGATCCTGGATAATTTTAATATTTTGTTTCTTTATATTTATTGGAAAAACTTTTATGAGAATTACATACATATATCTTTATACATATAAATCTTCTGTACGTGTGTTAGTCATTGAACTCCTCCTAAACGGCTGGACCGATTTTGATGAAATTTTTTGTGTGTACTCCAGGGGGTTTGAGGATGGTTTAGATTCACAAGACGGTCAACTAGATATTGTTTTTTTAGTTAAATTATTTATTTAAAAATTGTTGTTGATGTTAGCACAACTTACATAGGATCCGGCAGACTGCGCTGTAGTCGCTGTGTCAAATATTCAAGAGTGTGCTTTAGTTTCAGTTACGTCTGATAGATGGCGTTCAGATTATATTGTTACAGCTAATTTTTAAAAGTTTACATGGGACAGGACAACGTCTGTCGGGTCCGCTAGTTTTATATAGCTTTTAACTTATTTGGGTGAATTACAAGTTATACAAAAATCGAGACATGCTTGAAATATATATCTCTTTCAGACTGGAACTTTGACCCATGATTGTTTGGATATGAATTCAGTATTACCTAGTGATGGCATAAAATTCTCCAAGCCAGTAATTAACGTTCGAGAATTGGATTATAAAAGTGAATTTGTTAAAGCAATGGCGACTTGTCATTCTATAACGCGGATTGATGGTCAGCTGAATGGTGATCCTTTGGATTTGAACATGTTCAAATTTACAGGATGGGTAGGTAGTCTTTGGGTTGTTTGAAGTATATACATGTAGACAAATGTATTTACAAAATCCTTGTATTGTTGATAACATTATCTTACATATGTATATACATTTAATGTTTACAGTTTTTTTGTTGAAATATTTTTTAATTAACTTTAGGAACTTGAAGAACCAGGTGATAATGAAAACACACGTTTTGACATGTTGGCGCCTAGTATAGTGAAACCTCCTTTACAGACTTCAGATGAAAGTAGTATAGCTGATAATGTATTGGTGAGTCATATTCCTTTTAAAACTTGTAAATTGAAGTTATTATGTGACTCTTAAATTTGAAAATTATGGAAAAGTGTTCCTGACTTTGCCATAATCGGCCAAACATGTACAATAAGATAATGATTTTTTGGGGAACAATGTTTACATCCTTGTAGACATTTGAACCATGTGTATATAATAATAAAAGTGAACATGAAATGAGATCAAGTTAGGTTTTTCAAATGTTGTAGAAGTATTTTGATATCACAAACATTTGTTTGGTGAAACTTGTTTGTGGCATTATTTAGTTTCTTTTGGTTTTCTTGGGAAATACCAAATTGAGGGAAAAAACTGTATATTTAAAAATCCAAACGTTTCAAGGTCTTACTTATTCCGACTACATTATCAGTGGCATTAAAATCTGATTCAGAAAACCAAAAATAAATCACAACCAGTTTACTACTCAATCAAGTTTCTTGATTCACCAATAGACAAGTAACTTCCAAAGTGATTTCGATAGTCAGACGATGGCTTATGCTTATACACAGGAAATTCAAAACAGTACCAATCCTGAAAGATTAAAAAGGACCAATATACCTACAAAAATACATAAGTATGAGAGTGCAATCTATAAATGTTGCAAGATTGACTCCCCCTTATTGCTTCAAAGCACATGATCCCACACAGCATGAAATATTTCTAAAATATTTGACATTTAATTTGAAATATTTCATGCAATATTCTTTAAATAATTCTATAATATTTTATTTTTTCATGTTTGATTTATTTCACTGAGATGTGTCTTACACTTTCATGTGTTCTCCACCACAAATCTTTTTGAAATATTTGTAGGTAATATTTCATGATCTCTTTCAACAGAGGTTTTTTTCCACACTTGAGTTAAAACGTCTCCACAACAGGTAAGTATATACACTATACAATACACCTCATATATGAAGACTGATCAATCATTTTAGAGATTTCTTTCTCTTAGTTCTTATACTTTTAGTATAGGAACCAATAATGCGTACAATTTTTCGTAATTGCCGCTACCTTTTGTTGCCATTATCTGCCACAGAAAGGAAGTGAGGAGAGAAAATAAATAGACTGATTTGCTGTGGCAAAAATACGGCACCAGCAACTAGCGCTGAAACTTGAGCTATCCCAGTCAGAACACCTTACTATATATATCTATTTTGCGTACAAACTGTACTGGGACCGGACGATACTGACCGATCGGACTGGTGCTCACAATAGAGCAGAATTTCAAATACAGAGACAATGGGACAAGAACAACACTCGAACGGTACCAATTATGTCAACAACTGGAGTAGTCCCAAAACATCTATTAAACAATTTGAAATTCCTCGGTGTGGACGAAAATCTTTACCAACTGATGCAAAAAGCCGTCCTATTAGGAACAGCCCGGACGGTCCGAAAATTCATGGGAAACTGCAGCCACGACGCCAACCACGGGCCTGATAACCTGGCAAGGGATCCTACAGAGCTAAACCACCCTTTTGATATCTAGTATTTCTGGGGTTTAATGAATTTTCACCTAAAGGTACGCTATGCGTGCCTTAGAGGGAGTGTGCTGCCATACATTGAAGGTCAAGTTGGGAAAAAGACTGAATAATAATGTTCGCGACCAAAATGTATTGAAATATACTCACTGACAAAGAAATCGCAACACCCAAAGGGAGATGTTTAAATTTAATATTGCTTTGATAAAACAGATGCTATAGTAATGAGTAAATGAATAAGATTTAGTAAAGTTTGGTGAATGTTTTTTCATGTAAATTTTTTTATCCATTAATATTGTAGTCGTTCATTGCCAGTGGCGGATCTAGGATTTTACCACTTTTTAATTTAAATATCATTACGTGGTAAAGTAAATCAATTAAATCAATTTAATGCCTAGAGTACATGTACGCCGAATAGCCAGCTAAGTGAATTTGAAACAGGTCGAATTATTGGTTTACGGGAGGTTTTTTTTCCATTTGAATAAAAAAAAATTAAACTTAGTATTTTTTATTCAAATTTGAATTACTTTCTCCTTACTATAGCATCTGTGTTTTACCAAAACAATATTAAAATTTCTCTGAGTATATTTTATTAAAAAGTTATGTGTAACTAATCTCCGAATTCACTGCCTGTTTTCAAGTTTTATTATATTTTTGATGATATGTTATTGTTTACTGTTTTGGACCGTCTTTATT